>CM069140.1:79668408-79943373 GCA_035221665.1 Okamejei kenojei | reverse complement strand
TTAAATGCACCAATCTCCCTCATTTAATGATACAAGGACTTGTGGGATGCTGGCGTCGTGTCAAACACCAAAGTTCTGGGTAGTATCTCATGGGTCACGCATCTCTAAAGGACATGGAAAGGGCAACGTTTCGGATTGGATCCTTTTTCGAGCAGAAGTAGGACACGATCGAAAAATACACCCTATCATGTCCCCTCCAGGCCCACGTGGTTACTACCAGCACTTTAATTCTATCTCCTTTCTTCATTCAATTAACGCCTTTCGGGGAGGTTTAAGCCAACTGACAATATAGATCATACAGAGTCCCGAGAACCAAGAACCCACAGAACCAAGCCCTTTCCAGCTTACAATGACCTTGGTACAGTTGTGCTCTCTGCACAAATTCCCATTATGCCCACATTACGTCAGTAACATTCTATTCTTTGGCAACCAAATATGTATAAAAATGTGCAGTGCCATCCAAAAAGCCTTCAGAAATATTCCCAAGTCGTTATCAGTGACTTAGGTTGAGATTTTAATGAAGTATAAACATTAGCCAAGAAGTGTTGACACCACGGCAGCGAGACCTGAGTTTGATCCTCACCTCGCTGCTGTCTGTGGCGGAGTTTTGCACACGTTCTCCCTGTGATCTCGTGTTTCCTCTGGTGTTGCGTTTTACCTCCACTCATATCCGAAAGACATGCGCGGTTTGTCCGGAAAAATTGCCTCTGTAAGCTTGCCCCCCTAGTTTGTAAGGACTGGATGAGTGAGTGGGATAACCTAGACTAGTGTGAACGGTGAAAGATGATTTTGGCATCTCGGTGCCAAAGGCCTGTATTTCCATGCCGAATCTTCAATCAACCAATCTAAAACGGATAAAACAACTGCTCTCTGGCATTTATTTGGGTGAAGTAGAGGAAACTACTTGCTGTAAAAAGTGCGCACTCCAGGGCTGTTGCACGAGAATGGTAGCCGATGTGTTGCTGCGAGCTGTCTGTGAAGCCTTTTGTTTCGCCATGAGCCTATCCGTGGCAGACTGCTCAGTGACTACGGGTATTTATCAGATACTTCAGCTCCCACCTGACAGGGTGTCCTATAACCCTTCTCCCTTGTCCACTGGTCAAGATGTGGGCGCAACAAGGAAACATTGGCTTGCTATTTGGAACCCAACACCTGGATGGTGCCAAATGTTTTAGTAACAATGTTAAATCTGCGTTTGCACACGACTGTAAGGTTTAAAAACGTATTGTCACAGACATGTCACAGTACACAGACTTCTCAAAGTTCATCTAGTTTTACATAGCTATCTAAAAAAGGAACCTTTCTTCATCCTGCATCATGCTGCCTAATCACTGCTTTAGGTCCCTCACCGAGGTTTTTTTGTTTTTAGAGATTACAGTTCGACAACAGGCGCTTCGGGCCCACTGAGTTCGTGCTGACCCGGCTACCTCCAGCAACATTAACACTATCCTACTACACTAGGGACAATTCACTATTATACCAAGACAATTAATCTACTATCCGCAAAGTCATTTTTTGTAAACAGCATTACTGCTTGTTCCTTATCTTCTGTACTGCCCTGTTCCTATGGATTATGCATGCCAGGAAGCATAAATAAAATATTACTAGACGCCTATTATGGCACCTCATTGGGTCCCACTGTTCACAATGGGAGGGGGCTGGGTCCCACAATGCAATATTCCTCACCTCTCCACAAATTCCAATATCGAGGTGGGTGGCGCGCAGGGGGGGGGGGCTTTTTCTGGAGCGCTGGTATGGGTGTTCTTCTTGACTGCAGGACTCTGGTCCTCCAGAGGGCAGAGTATGATGACATTGTTGGGCCAAATGGATTTTTGTGGCAGCAATCATTCCCTCAGCATGATGTGCTGCACTCACTCTATGGCTGGTGGCGGCCTTGGGCAGTTGACTTCATGGCTAATCCTTGAAATTCCATTTTCAAGCAGAGTACAAGGCCACCAAATTCAAATCCATTCTCCTACCATTTCAAGCGGGGCATGCACAGGCCACTAAATTCAAGTGCAGTTTCTTTCCTCTTCGAGCAGGGTGCAAGGTCACCAAGTTCCAAATGCATTTCATACCATTTCATGCAAGGGTGCAATGAGACACCTCATTCAAATGCAGTTTCATATCATTTCAAGCAGGGTAAACCACCATAAGACCACACAAAAACACCACAATTCCCCCATTTCAGAAGACATTCAAAGTGTGTTCAGTTTGATTCACAAAGCTCAGACAGAGTTTGTGACTCGTCCCCTCCCCATCATGCAGAGACTGAGCCACACCCACACTTCTGGGTTTTATAATCCCTCCCCCTCCCACCGGAAAAGGTGTGCCTTCACAGGAGTGAGTGTGAACTGTGATTTCACAGGAGTGAGATTCTCTAACATTCTTTAAACCAAAACCTTTTATTATTCATTGATGGGAAGATTCCTCTGAACCTGATAGCGAAGGGGGACTGATTTAACGGCCAAAATCACAGACCATAAGTGGTAGCGTTTTATTTAAAATCACATAGAGTGCAAACAGGAAGTTTGTCAAGTTTTAGCCCAACAGATCCATTGCAGTGCATTTCCACTTCAACCCAACCCCCACCCCCGAAACAGCCATTTGCAGTAGCATTTTCACTTTCAACCGAAACCCCCCCAAACAGCCATTTGCAGTGCATTCCACTTCAACCCAAGCCCCATCCCCTCCCGCACAAAACAGCCATTTGCAGAGCATTCCACACCTCACCCCACAAAGACAGCTTAATTGCAGTGCCATTCCAACCTCACCCCAAAAGACAGCCATTTGCAGTGCATTCCCACCTCACCCCAAAGACAGACATTTGCAGATGGCATTCCACCCTCACCCCCAAAGACGCCATGTTGCAAGTGGCATTTTCCACCTCACTTCCAAAGCAGGAGCCATTGCAGTCTGCATCTTCCCCACCTCACCTCCAAAGGCGTCTTTGCAGTGATCATTCCCACCTTCACCCCAAAAGAACAAGCCATCTTGCAGTCGCTTTTCCTACTTTGAAACTAACCTTATTTGAATTTCAAACCACTTAAAGAGCACTCACAGTCTTGACAGGAATATAACACATGTGTTTTATTAAGAGAGACCATGACCCTCTGCTTCCTCCAATGTACACAAGTACTGAGTGAGGCCACAGTCACTTTCCGGAATTTTGTCTAAGTCCCTCAGTCCTCCCACCCAGCAGGTGCACAAGAGCAGAGAGTCTCTTAGGCAAAACATCTTAAAACAATATATCTCTCGATTTTTCATTGATGGGCAAAGATCCTATTCCGTGCCCCGGAAGGTGGAGGGCAGCTCTGAGCATGGAGGGCCAAAAATGATAGGCCACAGGTGGCGGCAATTCTGTTGGAAATCTCACAGCACAGCGTGCCAAAAGCGGTCCAAGATCAGACTTTTAGTAATATTGATATATTGTGAAAATGAAGCTCAAACCTTCTTGTTACATTTGATTCTTAGATCTCAATTAACTTTCCCCATGGCACTCCCAGACTGCACTCTGAGTTCACCACAATCGATTCCTTTCAAGAAATCGCGTAAAACCACGTTAGTATACTTTATAGCTGTGGCCGTCCTTTTCATGACTCTACCACACATACGTGAATAGTGTTGTGTTTGCAAGACAAGTCAACTTCTTCCACCAGCCCCCCCCCGATTCTTTAAATGGTATTTCAAACAAGACCTCCTCCTTTCTAATGCAATCACAAGAGAGAGTCAAGTGTATTGTAAAGTTGTCATATCTCCTGAAATGGTGAGACCTCTTACATATTTTTTACTTTGCAGCAACACAAGCACAGATACTGGTTTTAAAGAAGGAACAGTCAGAAAAGCTGGAGATCGAGGGTACAACAAAAGGCTGGAGAAAGTCGCGGGTGCAGCACATCTAAGCGAGCGAAAGGAGATACGCGACGTTTTCGAGGTCTGAAGAAGGGTCTCGACCCGAAACGTCGCCTATCACCTTCGATCCTTAGATGCTGCTGCACCCCTGAGTTTCTCCCAGATACTGGTTTTAGTTATTTTAGTTTTAAAAGCTACAGCGTGGAAACAATGCCGCGCATACTGCCCACCGACTCCATGCCGACCAGCGATCTCCTTTAGTTCTCAACCTACATAAAAGGAACAACTATACAGATGGTCAAGACAGAAATCGAACCCGGGTTTGAGGTGCGCTTAAGGCAGCCAAACCACCATTGCCCATCACGTAGTACCAGTCCTTCGCGTCGTACTAAATATAGAACCCAGTAAATGCTGTAATCACCAAAAGTGTGGTAAGATAAAAAAGAACACTAATAAGTGCCAACTAAGAACAAAACAATGCACACTTGTGGATTCGGAGCTTAGTGGATGGGGTAGCATTTAAATACACCTTATGGTTGTTTGGACACGCGAAAGCGCTCCCTGAAACCTGGACAACATACCGATTTCGCTCCCATACCTTCTCTTCTCGATCTGGTTTAGTTGGGTGACCAGAGTGGTCATCTGATGTTTCTCGGCTGTATAATGGGGTGCAGACAGACTCATGGCGTGGATCCACCACAAAGGTGGGAGGATCAGTATCCATGATGGAGCAGGCAGTATTCACACAGTATTTTGCAATCTCTTCCGTGTCCTCGAGCGATCTGTAGTGTAGAAACATAGAAACATAGAAAATAAGTGAGGAGTAGGCTATTTCAGGCCCTTTGAGCCAGCACCACCAGTCTCAATATACCATGCGGATCACGCATCTGCGGAGGCGGCAGGGGCAAACGGGGGGACTTAAGCTACCAAACAGGCCTATTGTGGTTAATGTGCTATCGGTAAATTGTAAACAAATCCCTACAAGTGTCGGATGTGCAGTGTATGGGGTGATTGCTGATCGGACGCGGACACGGTGGCCAAAAGACCTGCAGTTTCCCTAGGTCCCCGAGCGCCGTCCAGGTCACAGCTTGCCTAGGCCCTGCGAGGCTGTAGCATCCAAGTCAGTTGGATAGGTCCTGCTGTAACGCCCAGGTCGGCTCACTTTCCCCAGGCAACTGGCTGCAGTTTCCCAGGTTCGCGTACTGCGTTTCCCGAGACTACTGCAGTTTTCCCATATTATGATCAGAGACAAAATTATAAGAGCAAACAAAGACGCTGCATCGAATGATTCAGGTTAGGGCCGATCATGGCCCGGGGCCGGGCGGTTAGCCGAACCCTTGTCCTAGATGTTAGGTCTCATTGTTGCCCCCTCAGATGTTAAATGTTTATTTCCGCACATCCGATCAGTACCACCCATTCTCTGCTCTTTCTCCAAACAGGGCCTGTGTGCATTCAATATGCTTATTCTTAAATGTCCTGTAGAAGTTCAAGACATTAGAAAGCCACTAGGAACATTAGACCACTAGAGGCGCCACATTGAAGGCCCATTCTGCCTACGGTCCTTTTGTTTTCTATCTTATTTTTATTTTTAAATTAGTTTAAAAGTAAATTTTCTTTTAGTTTTCTTTAATTTTCTATGTTTGGGATTGGGGTAAGAGGGGGATGGGGAAAACCGTTTCCCAGTCACTTCCTGGTGAGGAGGCAAGTATTCTCTGAGTCACGCTACGTCCTAAACCGCCCCCTCTGCGCAGCCTACCAACTGGAATTTTGGTGCGGCTTTTCCTGCTGGGTTACCAGGAACTTGAACCAGAGCTCCAGCAGTGGTGGCGCAGCGCTGGCTTCACTGTGGAGCGGGCGAGGCCTCACTGGGATCTCGCCGTTGGGCCTGCTGCAATAACATCACGGGGCTTGTGGTTGAAGAGGACTTCTCTAGCGTGGTGACGTGACTTCCAACATCTGCGGAGTCCTGATAGGCCCTTTGCCGAGGGCCGCCAGCATTGATATCCGCCTGTGGACTTCGGGAGCCGGGACGTAACGGTAGGAGGTGGCCGATTTGGATGTACAAGCCGCGGATAAATGTCCCTAGTCCCCGACGTCGGAATTTTCATCCCCCAGTGACCGAAAAGCCCTGAACATGGATAGGGCGGCCGCCCCTAGCGGACAATAGCAGGGGTTTATATTCGGGAGCTTCCCCGGCGCCACGGGAGGGCACAAACAGAGGAGGATGACTGAATTTTTGGAGCCTTCCCCTCTCAGCACGGAAAACTTTGATCCCGCTGTGTGGGACATGATGCCTGTGTTTAAAAACTATCGTGTTCTGTCGTCTTTATTATTCCCGTATGGCTGTAAGACGGAGACCACACATTTTTTATTTTATTTTCTTTTTATTAAAGTAATGTACAGTACGCAGTATATGCTAAAGCCAAAAAATAACATAATACATGTCATGTAGCACTTGTTATTTTAAACTTTATAATAGGAAAGTAACAAAGGCAAGGCAGAAAGAGATCTAGAACACATAAGAAAGTTAGATAAGATTTGTGATAAAGTACGTGAGAAAGAGTGAAAAAAAGAAAGAGCCCGTAAAGACATAGAATCAGGAAGAATGCTAGAAGAATAAAAAAAAGAAAAAGAAAAATTAGAAAAGGAAAATAATAAGAATATAAGATAAGATAAAAGGGATGTACCGGTTAGACTTCATATCTTTACACACCCCGCACCAGGTCCTGAAACCATTTTATTTCCAAAGTTATGTTGCACCCTATGCTTGTAATAAGTAGATAAATGGAGGTGACCAAACACACTTTAAGAATTGGTCTGATTTGCCTGCTAGGATGAATCTCATGTCTTCGAGATGTAACATTTCGGACATATTTGAAATCCACATTTTTACCGTTGGTGTGGGTGCACTGTAACCAATTGGGTACATGTGACAAATAAATGTATCTTGTATCTTATATATCTAAACCAGGCAACATAGTATTGACACTGTATAAGAGACTAATTGAAATCCCCAATAATTGTTTATGTCCTAGCAGGTCTCTCTTCCTATATAAAGAATGGGCATTGACTTCTAGAAAGAATCCTGATGGGAGTTGCATGGTTTCGGTAATGACTTCAATTGCAACCACTTTCGTGAGGTAAGTTAGTCATATCAAATAAACATTCCTTCTCAATTTTATTGTGTGGGCCAAATTGCAAAGTCCCCCATAATTCTCTCAGGAGTTAGCAATGCAATCAGTTCACGCGATAGCTCATAGCCTTTGCGCATTGATTTGCCCATAAAAACACAGCTGGAATTTTAATGTCAAGAATGTTTTATATTGTCATATGTCCTGAAATGGAACAATTAAATTCTACTCGCAGCAGCAGCACGACACGTTAGTAATGTAATACTCAATATATAATTATCAAAGGGAAAAAATTAAAATAAAGAAATAAACCTAATGTAGTGCAAATACAAACAAAGCCCAAAGTCCCTAGTGCAACCCAGGCAATTCGTAGTTAAGAATTTAGTTGTAGTTCACATAGTTTTCACTGCCTATGATTGTTGGGAAGAGAAGGGTCCTGACCCGAAACGTCATCCATACGTTTCTCTCCAAAGATGCTGCCTGTCCTGCTGACGTTTTTACTCAGTGCATCGTGAACAACCCACGATATTTTTGTTTTATTCGAAGTCACGTGAGTGACTACGTGGAGAGCCCCGCGCAGCCTATGCATGAGCATCAATACGGATTTCGACGCATGGTAGCAGGAGTCGGAGCAGGGTTCGAAACACGGGGGCTGGAGGGGCATGTAACGCTTACTATTTTGTATTTAGGTGCGAAGGCAGACGCAGGGGTGGGCGGCGTGTGGTTTGGCTATATCGCAGAATCGACAGCGGGGGGACTGAATTGGTCGCGCGCGGAGGAAGGAAGAAGAAAATAGCTGCGAACGGTCAGCGTTCAGACAAGCAAGTACCACACTCAGCCAAACTGTGCGGCCTGCCGCCCGCGTTGCTCAATCGCACCGAACAGAAGTCAGGGCGGCCGGATTTGTTGAGGGCCACCGTGGAGGCTCCGTAAGGAGCTGGTGGGGCGGCTTGCCGGCGCGGTCAGGTCCAGCGATTGCTGCAAAAGATTAGCAGCAGCCAAGTCGGTTTTATGTAAAATAGCTGCGGCCAGGACAGCGACCACCAGGTAAGGCGAGCTCAGCTGCCATAGGTCCTATGCGAATTGAGTTAAACACATAGACATGCTCTAGGCGGCACAGAGGTCGGTTCAGCTTACCTTGTAGAGTGCAGCGTATAGTGTATACGCTCTATTTTTTTTTGTACAATTGTGCCTATTATAGGAAGAACATGTGTCGCCTAGAGAGGAAGGAAGAACCTTTGGTCCCAACAAATATAGAGAGTGACAGAGGAGATTTACTAAGAATGTTTGCCAGGGTTCCAGCAACCCTATGTTACAGAGAAAAAGGCGGTTTTATTGAACAGTTAGGTCTTTATTCTTTGGAGCGCAGAAGGTTCTAAGGGGGGACTTGATTGAGGTTGACTTTAAAATGATATGAAAGGGATAGATCAACAGAGTTGATGTGGATACGTTTTTATCTTCCACACATTGTGAGGGTAAGGGAAGATTCAAACAAGAGGGCATGACATGAGAATTAAGGGACAGAAGTTTAGGGGTAACGTGAGGGGGAACTTCTTACTCATTATCCGCGTGGACTGAGCTTCCAGCAGAAGTGGTGGAGGCAGGATCGATTTTATCATTTAAGAGTAAAGTGGATAGGTTATATGGACCGTGAAGGAAGATACGGCAGGGGTATGGTCTGACGTGCAGGTAGATGGGACTAGGGGAAAAACAAATGGTCGGCACGGACTGGCATCATAAAGGGCTGAGAGAGGCCTGTTAGCCTCCGTGCTGTAATGAGTGTCTGAGAAATCTATTTTTATATGGTTATATATGGTTATGATAGGACAGGATTATAAAACAGAGTTGGCAGTTTTTTTGAATAGCGGTTGCCGCTCGGTCACATTTGTGACTATCGTAGCAGATAGGATACAAAAGGACATGTTTAATACTTTGGCAATATAACAATGTAATTTTTTATCATGCCAAAAAAAGTTTTTTAAATTGCGAAATTGAATTAAATGGATACAAAGGACATTTTATTATCACATATACCAAATGGTGTAGTGAAATTTGACTTGCCATTGCAGTACAGAATGGGGTTCTCCACTGGAGCAGGCAGCTATTCTCGGTAGCATCGAGACTGCAATGGCAATGTCCTCAGTACAGATTGCGATGCTCTGAAAGGGAGTTCAGCCACAGAGGCCTCATTGGAGGAGCAATGCCTGCTTCAGGGTTATGTTTACTTCTATTTCTTCCCCTAAGAAACTCCATTGAGGCTAGTCCAGAAAGGAGCTCCTGGCTTAGGAAGCCTTTTTTTGAGCTGTCGATCAGCGACTTGTGGGAGCACGACACTGGTTCAGGGTTGCGCCATGATGGAATTTTTCCGCTCAGTACGAGGGGACTGTCTGGAGACACTTTTTTTTTCAGAGTAACATAAGAAGACACTCTAACTGGGGATGATCCGAATAGATATTCGAGTTATAGAGTGAGATGGCAGTCACGAACATCTCTGAAATCTCAATGGGAAGAGACTAGCTGGTCTGTGGTTTCACTGGGTTTGCAGGCGTACTTTCTCCCGTACGAGGGGATTGCGCATTGCACTCTAGTCCTCTTCCTAAGAATTTGTATGGTATTTCAATTTGAAAAAGAAAAAAACTAGATATAGAGCTGACTCTGAACATGAAAGTGTGCCGAATCCCATGCTTTTAATGGACCTATTTGCATGAGTTACGAGAGTCGCATAAGGAAGAGCGCCTGCTCTTGCCTCTAAATTTGCTTGTTTCCCTCCCGGGGACGGGCAAGCCCGAAGTTAGATTACACGGTAAAAACATGAGGTAGGAGAAGTTTTGGGGGCATTGGCCCAGCAGCATTAGCTACTAAGTATTAAACAGCCTCTGTACCCTAACACACAATGCCGTGCTCCTTAAAAAATTTGCTCTTGACAGGAATGACTGCAATAAGGCATGGGGCTGAAGATGTGGTCAGACAGGGTCTGCAAAAACCCTTTGTGTTGAAACATCGCTGAATCTCCAATCAAGCATTGAAAAACGGTTCATGTCGCTTGTAGGAAGTCTCACAAGTTTTTTGCTGTTGGAGATATAATTGAGGTCATACCGTGTTATCAATCCCCTGCTGTGAATTCAGGGAGGATGCTGGAATTCTACTGACGGGCGTATATTTACACATGGGAATGGAGCGCGGAATTGTGTCCACATTTGGATTAAATTTTCCTTATTAACCTCCTGTAAAACTCTGAAATGAAGCTGTCCGTCACCCCAGGTTTTGGGTTTACTGGCAGCATGGGGTCTTACTTTATTGATTGTATCACGGAAAGGTGTTGCTGAAGAATCAGGCCAGCAGATAGACCAAATACCGCGTTGGTTTCCTATCAGGGCCAAGCAGCGATGTTTGAAGCAAACTTGGGACATATGCAAGGGGGGGGTGCCTTTAGCGCATAGTAACCTCACTGTAAGTTCCCAAGTAGGAACAGCTTAGTTGTTTATTCCCTGGTTTCAAGTTGTTAGATCACCATCTTGGAACTGGCTGGCCATTCATATGACGGTAAAACGATGTTTACGCGTTTGGTGCTCAAATCCACTTTGGGAAGCACTACGGTGATTTTTTTCGTGACTTGGATCAATTGTAAAATTCGATTCTCCCGTCCTTGCATTAATTTGTCTTCAACAATAGAGTTTATCAAACAAGATTGTTACAGATGTAGCATATGAAATGCTTAATTCACAATGGATCAAAAAATATCTCAGCTGAAGATCAATGATACCAAAATTAAGTGTGTATAGCAGAAAGGTCAACGATGAAGTTCCTGGTTGGTGAGTGTGAGTGAATTGCAATTCTCGGGAGGACTTCACATCTTATGAAGCGAATTGCCGTAAACGCCTCAGCATTTAAGTGCTGCCAAAACGTTTTGCCTTGTTGTCAGTGAGTTGAATAATGTAGCAGGATTGTGCTCTTTCCTGTTTTAAAGTCCCCTCTCAAATTCCCCTACAATCCAGTTTACAAATTTCCTGCTGATTGTTAGTGGAGTGCCCATTTTGGCAGGTGGACAATCAACTTTGGAAACATTGGAAACATCATTGCCATCCTCAACACTGTGTTTCTGACTTTGGGGGCCTACGTACTCCTCAAAAGGGATATACGGTTAAGCGTTACATTGTTGTTATTCTTGTCCCAACATCTAACATCTAAGCCGGGATATTAATGGCTCAGTGGCATAACAAACTTTGGTATTTTTTGATTCATCGCTGAAACCCCAGAATGCAAAATAGTTCATAATTTATCCATTATGTAACCATCTCTAATCAAAAATAAAATAACAAGGAATGCAGATGCAAAAAACAAAAAAAAATAGCTGTGCACAAGTGAATATTTTTGACTTAGACGAATAGCTGTTAGGTAGGTATAGAGCTGACTGATTCACGATGATCCCCAAGCGCCCGTTCATGAGAGGAGGTTGGAAGATCAACATCAAAGGTTATTCTGGGAATGTCCTGCAAATGCATAACTTTGGTGCAATTCGTGGCGCGGTAGAATTTCTTATCCAGCCCCCACCGCCAAACATCAGACGCAGGTTCATTTCCCTGTGTTATCCTACACGATTATTGAGTTGAGAATATAAGACAAGGGCCCCAAGGTTGCCTGTCCATGGCGACAATCTTGACAACATTGATTTAAGAGCTCTCAGTGGTCGGGTTCGTGGAATCAAGGGATATGGTGAGAAGGCAGGCACGGGTTATTGATTGGGGACTCAGCCATGATCGCAATGAATGGCGGTGCTGGCTAAAGGGCGAATTCCTCCTCTACTTATTTTCTATGTGTTCTTCTTTCTATACGGATCGGCGCCAGTGCAAGGTCAACGCGCAGTTACTTCCAGCGATAAACTAAATCCCCAAGTCGGCATTCCAATTTGACACGTATGGTCATTTGTTGACTGAATTTCTCTAGTCGTTCAAGGGGAAAAAAAATCTTTCCTTTAGTCACTATACGTTGAGACGGTTCAAGATAATCGAAACACACTGGAGCTCTCCTCTAGGCATTACAATGCCGTCCTGAAAGATAAATCTTCAAACACAGACGTTTTTAGATCAATATTATTTCTTTATTGTTAGCACAGTAAAAACTAGAAGATATTCATCCAAGTGACCTGCACACCTGGGACTCAGACAGGTGGTTTAAGTTCAGTACGTTCTATTAGATGAACCAGATGCATTTCTTCTCGTAGTGCTGTTACGCTCAGGGTCTTGCATGGTCAGGAGAGCTTAGACCCAGTGTTGGATACCTACATTCCACCTTTCTGAGTGAACGACTGAGGATATATCCGTTCGAGGGTTTACTCCTAAAAGTCATAAGAGTGACAGGGTCCCAACACTAGCTAACGCTACTAAACATTATCCCACATCAAGTAGGATATTTGAAAAGTCACTAATTAGGGAGTGCTAATGTGTTTACCCGATTCTATGCCGTCATTTGCAAAGCGAGAAAACACAGTTATATATCCGCAATTTATATGATTCACCTGACTGGCCTTACCCAGCGAAAGGACTATATGAACGACTGGATCTATGAATTAGCATAATTCATCCGTGGCAAGAGGCCAGCACACACATAATTAACAGTGGTAAAATTTGAAGGTAACTGATTATATTTCTAACCATACAGAGATTAACAAAATTGGCTACTACATAGCAGTATCAAAGCCCAATTTATTTGTCCTCGACAGTAAACTTTCCGTCTGTATGGTCAATAGAGGCAACGGTGGTTCCAAAGTGGAATCAGTGATATCTCACAGAGGATGATATTGTCTGCCCAAGAACAAGAGGGGTGTGTATTGGACCGCACTAGACTGCTGATATATTCCCTTCCGAAGATAATACAGAGCAAAAAGTCTGGACTGCATGAGCCAAATCACAGCGTTTTAAGATTGAAGACATACTGGCGGCTAATCAGGACAGGAAGTAACAAGAGGCCATTCTTTGATCATCCGTGTTTGGTTACCCACCCACAGTTTGAGATCTGGATGATTGGCTTTCAGCAATTTAGAGCTGATTTCAGAGAATCGATCTTTGAAGATGCATATTTTTGCCGTATCTATACACACAAGGCACAGCTATATCTGTGTTTCGATAACAAAGCCAGTGGTGGAAGCTAATGCTGCATACTCAGATCAAAGGGCATTGTGTCATGCAGTTTTTTAGATGACATGCAAAATTTTGCAGCTGATAAAACTTTTGGGATTATCAGTAGATACCTCTTACCATATTAAGGATGAGGCAGCAATGAAAGTTAATAATGCCAACTTTGCCTATTCCTTCAGGCCATGGTAAGGCGCTGAAGCAGCTTCTATTTACTCGTCACGAGTGATGGCTGGTGCAGTCTTTTTCTCATAAAAGATCATCCAGGTAACTCTAGTCTCGTTAATTTTTTCTATAGTTTAAGTTCTGCAGCTGGTCTTACAGTTGCTCTGAAGATTGACGCGCATTCGCGCTGGCGGCTCTTCAAGTATTCTCTCATTTCATCACTTCTCATAAAATAAAGATCAACTTAAGATAAGATAAGATTGTCACATGTGCCAATTGGCACAGCGATATTAAATCACCATACAGCCATACATTAAAAGTAAAGAACACAACATGAAGTAGATAGATTCAACATAAAACATCCCCCCACAGCAGGATCAAAATTTCCCACTGTGAGGGAAGGCACCAAAGTCAGTCTCTTCCCCTGATGTTCCCCACTGTTCACCCATGGTCGGGCCTCCCTGAGCCCCCTGCAGTCGCCGCTATGGGTGTGGCCTGATGTTCAGGCCCGCTCCCCGGGGTGATGTAAGTCCGACGTCGGGACTGAAGGACGTCCCCAGCGGCCTGGACCCCGAGTCGGCCCCCTCCTACCGGAGTCCGCGGCTCCCAAAGTCCACTGGCCGTGCCGGGTGGAGATGCAACGCTGGAGGCCCTCAGCAAAGGGCCCCAGGACTCCACGATGACGGTCAGCGCCGCCCGCGTTGGAAGCTCTCTAGACCAGAGCTCCAAGATGTTGGAGCAGCGGCCCAACGCTCCGGAGCTCCAACGGCGACCCCAGGTAGGTATCCCCCGCTCCGTGGTGACTCCAGCGCTGCCGCCGCTGTTGTAGCTCTGGTCCGGTTCCCGGCAGGAAACGCCGCTCGGATCCAGGAGGTAGGCCGATAGGTGGGGGGCGAGGATGCGACTTGGAGAAATAGTTGCGTCCCCGCCAGGAAGCGACTGGAGTTAGTTTTCCCCCTTACCCTGGCCCCCTCCCCCACATATAAAAGTTAAAGATTCCCCAAAAACACACACTTTTAATAGACTAAAAAATAAAAAAAAGATGGAAAGGCAAACAGGCTGCAGGCAGAGGCTGCTGGCAGTCCAGCGTCCCCTAGAGGTAAGTTCTTTGTTTAATCTTTCTATTTTGTTCTGTGATGGACTACTTCAAAATGTGTTCTAAGTTTAATCACTTACAGTAGTCCAGCATTGAGCCATATAAGAAATTGCATTAGCCTCAACCCTACCTCAGTAACTATGATCTTTAACTATGAAACCAGTGGTGGAAGCGATTGCTGCCCTACTCAGATCAAATGGCATTGTGTCATCGAGTTTTTAGATGACATGCAAAATTTGCAGCTGATAAAACTTAGGGGTTTAATCAGTATATATCTCTTATGATATTAAGGATGAGGGCAGCATGAAAGTTAATAATGCCAACTTTGCCTATTCATTCAGGCCATGGTAAGGCGGCTGAAGCAGCTCCTATTTACTCGGTCACGAGTGATGGCTGGCAGCCTTTTTCTCATAAAAATCATCCGGTAACTCTAGTCTTGTTAATCTTTCTATAGTTTAAGTTCTGCAGCTGGTCTGTAGTTTTCATACAGTTACTCTGAAGGTTGACGCGCATGCGGGCTGGCGGGCTCTTCACGTAGTCCCTCACTTCAACTTCTCATAAAATAAAGATCAAACTTAAAACGGTAAGTTCTCGTTTAATCTTTCTATTTTGTTCTGTGATGGACTACTTCAAAATGTGTTCTAAGTTTAATCAATTACAGCAGTCCAGCATTGAGCCATATAAGAAATTGCATTAGCCACAATCCTACCTCAGTAACTATGAACTTTTAAGGACCTTGATTCAGTTTCACTACGGACTTCATTTTTTGCACTATTAGGTCTGGTAAGCTAGTATGACCTGGGGCTATCCTCTTGCCAAATTTGTCAAAATTGATCCAAATGGCTGGTCCAATGGTAGAAACAAGGAACTGTAGATGCTGCTTTACTGTAAATGCTGGTAGACTGAAGAAGGATTCCAACCCGAAATGTCACCTATCGAATTTCTCCAGAGATGTTGCCTGACCCACTGACTTACTCGAGCGCTCTGTGCCTTTTTTAAGGCAGAGAACACTACAGACTTAGTGCTGGTAACCAGGATGTTAGGTAGTCGGCATGGACCTCATGGGCTGAAGACACAATTTATGTGCTAAACGACTCCATGCAACTTTTCGAGTTGGGAGCCTTCTTCAGACTGATGCAGTTGGTGGGAGAAAGCTGAAAAATAGAAGATGACATGGCTTGTAGAAGTGAGGAACTGCAGATGCTGGTTTACGAAAGAAGAGACAAAGTGCTGGTGTAACTCAGCAGGTCAAGCAGGATCGCTGGAGAACACTGATAGGTGATTAAAGGTTTGAAGAAGTGACCCGAATCCAAAATGTTAATGTCCATGTTCTCCAAGGATGCTGCCTGACCTGCTGTGCTACTCCAGCACTTTGTGTCTTCTCTCTCCTGGCCTATTGGTTTCTCTCCTGCACCGTTGCAGTGAGGACATTAGTGGTGACCAGATTACAGTTAGTCCTAGAATTTTACCTCTAAAATGTTGCCGTACACGGCTGCCCCGCCAGCAGCTCGTGTGCTTTTTTCCCACTTTTGTTATTTTTTAATGTGTCCTAGTGTATGTGTTAGTGTCTCCCGGGATGCTAAACCATTTCCAGTCACCTACCTCGGCGAAGATGCGACTTTTCTCCGTGTTGCATTTTCGCCCTCCTCGTGTACTATCCTCTGGATTGATGCAGCCTTTCCGACCGGAGATCGTTCCAGAGCCTCGAGCATCAACAGCGGGCACAGCGTGGACTTCAACATCGCGGAGCTCCAGTGTTGGTGTTCTGACCGTGGTGGCCTGCTCTAACATCGTGGAGCTCAGCCTGTGGAGCTTCCAGCTGCAGGCGTGGCATGAATTTTACCATTGTGAAACTGCCTACAACCTTCGCCAAGGATTGCCTGAAGAGATGCCCCGACCGTTGAGCCTGTTGGACTTGACATCGTGGAATCGCAGTCTCTGGTAGGAATCGACTGATTTGTGTGTTCCAAATCCGTCCTGACATTGGAGTTTCCATCATCCCAGCGAGAGGGCCTGTACATCGGGCGACTGCAGAGGGTTCAGGGCCCTGACCACGGGTTCACAGAACAGGAAGACTGACCGAACTTTTGTGTCTTCCATCACAGCTTGTCCCACTGTGGTGGATGTTTAATTTCTGTTGTGTATTGTGTTCTTTCTTTCTTGCTGGGAGAGGATTGCTCATCCACCCAACTTACCCTTGAGCAAAACGGCAAAATGCAGATGGTACCAACTCAACCTGGGTTGGAGTGAAAGCCACTTAATGTTAATGTAATGTGTGATAATATACCAGCTGGTGCTTTCCTGTTATGGATATGCAGTGAATGAAGAGATATTGGTTATGTGCAGGTAGATAAATTATGGTCTTACCACCATGTTCGCACAGACATCGCGGGGCAAATGGCCTGTTTCTTGTGCTGTATGTTTGATGTTATATGTTTAAATTTGCAACAACATGTCTGATTTTGGATGATTTACGGATAACAACAGGATTTCAATACAGGAGTAAAGAGGTTCTTCTGCAGTTGTATAGTACTCTGTGAGACCACATCTGGAGTATTGTGTACAGTTTTGGTCTCCTAATTTGAGGAAGGACATCCTTGTGATTGAGGCATGCAGCGTAGGTTCACGAGATTGATCCTTGGGATGGCGGGACTGTCATAATGAGGAAAGATTGAAAAGACTAGGCTTGTATTCACTGGAGTTTAGAAGGATGAGGGGGAATCTTATAGAAACATATAAAATTCTAAAAGAACAGGACAAGCTAGATGCAATAAAAATGTTCCCAATGTTGGGTGAGCCCAGAACCAGGGGCCACAGTCTTAGAATAAAGCGGAGGTCATTTGAGGTGAGAAAAAACTTTTTTACCCAGAGCGTTGTGAATTTATGGAATTCCCTGCTAGAGAGGGCAGTGGAGGCCAAATCACTGGATTGATTTAAGAGAGAGTTGGATAGTGCTCTAGGGGCTAGCGGAGTCAAGGAATATGCGGAGAAGGCAGGCACGGGTTATTGATAGTGGACATCAGCCATGATCACAATGAATGGTGGTGCTGGCTCGAAGGGCCGAATGGCCTCCTCCTGCACCTATTTTTCTATCTTTCTATGTTTCTATAATGATGAGTCAGAGTCTAAGCGGGAGATTGATCATCTGATTGAATGGTACCAGAACAGCATCCTTGCACTCAACGTCAGTAAGTTCATGGAACTGACTGTTGACTTTAAAAGAGAAGGTCGAGGATCCAAGATGTTTTAGTGGTGGCGAGAGTCAGCAACTTCAAGTTATATCACTGCATATCACTGAGGATCTGTCCTGAACCCAGCACATTGATGTAATCACAAAGAAAGCCCATCAATGCCTCTACTTCCTTAGAAAATTGAGGAGATTTGGTATGTCGGCGAATACTCTCTTGAACTTCAAACTGTCTTGATTGCTCGGGACTTCAGGCTTGTGTTTTTTTTTGCACTAATATAGTTTTTTTTCTATTGAACATTTTATTTTATTTTGTTTGTTTATTCTAATATCTATTGAGTACTGTGTTTACAGGCCCATTATGCTGCTGCGAGTACAAATTTAATTCTTCCTCTCATCTGAGAGTTTGGTGCAGCACACTGGCGTAGTGGTAGAGCTGCTGCCTTACAGTGCCAGAGGCCTGGGTTTGATATTGACTATGGGTGCTGTCTGTATTGAGTTTGTATCTTCCCACTGCAAAACCGATTGGTTTTCTCTGGGTGCTCGGGTTTCCTCCCATGCTCCAAAGACGTACAGGGTTTTTAGGTTCAGTAAAATGGTAATGTGTCCCTTGTGTCCCTTGGGGATCATTGGTCAGTGCAGACTCTGTGCGCCGAAAGGCCTGTTTTCCACTCTGTATCTCTAAAGTCTAAAGTCTTATGCCCTCTCGTCTTTGGTATATCCATCCATCTACCCTATCTATGCCTCCCATAATTTTATATACTATGAGATTTAGTTTTAGTTTAGGGAAACAGTGCAGTAACAGGACCCTTCAGCCCACCGAGTCTGCACCGACCACCAAGCCTTGCACACTAGCAATATCCTTCACACACTCGGCACAATTTACAATTTTAACAAAGCCAATTAACTATAGACAATATACAATAGGTGCAGGAGTAGGCCGTTTGGCCCATCGAGCCAGCACCGCCATTCAATATGATCATGGCTGATCATCCACAATCTGTACCCCGTTCCTGCCTTCTACCCATATCCCCTGATTGCTATCTTTAAGAGCTCTATCTAAAACTCTCTTGAAAGCATCCAGAGATTTGGCCTCCACTGCCTTCTAAGGTAGAGAATTCCACAGATTCACAACCCTGTGTGTGAATTGTTTTTTCTTCATCTCTGCTCTAAATGTTTTACCCCTTATTCTTAAACTGTGGCCTCTGGTTGTGAACTCCCCCAACATCGGGAACACGATTCCTGCCTCTAGCGTGTCAAACCTTAATAATCTTATATGTTTCATTAGATCCCCTCTCATTCTTATAAATTGCAGAGTACACAAACCCAGTCGCTCCATTCTATCAACATATGACAATCCTAGGAATTAACCTTGTGAACCTACACTGCACTCCATCAATAGCAAGATGTCCTTCTGCAAATTTGGAGACCAAAACTGCACACAATACTCCAGGTGTGGTCTCACTAGGGCCCTGTACAACTGCAGAAGGACATCTTTGCTCCTACACTCTAGGGACTGATGAACAAGGACCCCAGATCTTGTTGTACTTCCCCATATCCCACACCATTCAGATAATAATCTGCCTTCCTGTTTTTGCCACGAAAGTGGATAAGCTCACATTTATCCACATTAAACTGCATCTGCCATGCATCTGCCATGCATCTGCCATGCATCTGCCTACTCACCCAACCTGTCCAAGTCACCCTGCATCCTCATAGATTCCCCCTCACAGTTTCACACTGCCTCCCAGCTATGTGTCAACTGCAAAATTTGCTAATGGTACTTTTAATCCAGTCATCTAAATCATTAATCTATATTACTAAAAGTCTGATCTTGACCACTTTGGCTCACTGTGGTGTGATTTCCAAGAGAACACCGCCACCTATGGCCCTCATTTTTGGCCATCTCACTCAGAGCCCCCCTCCGCCTTCCTGGACCAGAGGATTTTTCCATCGATGAAAAATCAGAGATATATTAATGTTTTTAGAAAATTCGCCATTCTCCCTGCTGCCCCTGCTAGAGGGAGGGGGAGGGACTATAAAACCAGGAAGTGGTATGCCTCACTCAGCCTCTGCAAGATGGGGGAAACCAGAGGGTCACGTCTCTCTGAGCTCTGAATAGCACTGAACACATGTCTCCTCAACTGTGAGTGTCCTTAATGTGGTTTTATAAATGCTTGCAAAAAGTGTTTTATTGTTCTAAAATACTTGCAAAAAGTGTCTCTATTGGTTCTAAAATGCTTGCAAAAAGTGTCCCTATTGGTTCTAAAATCTGTTCAAAAAGTGTCTATTGGTTTTTAAATGCTTGCAGAAAGTGTCTATTGGTTCTAAAATGCTTGCAAAAAGTGTCACAATTGGTTCTAAAATTCTTGCAAAAGGTGTATCTCTTGGTTCTAAAATGGTTGAAAAAAGTGTCTCTATTGGTTCTAAAATATTTACAGTCAGTGTCTCTATTGGTTCTAAAATGCTTGCAGAAAGTGTCTCTATTGGTTCGAAAATGTTTGCAGAAATTGTCTCTATTGTTTTTTAAATGCTTGCAAGAAGTTTTCTCTACTGGTTCTAAAATGCTTGCAAAATGTGTCTCTATTGGTTCTAAAATGCTGCGAAAGAGTTTCTCTATTGGTTCTAAAATGGTTTGCAGAATGGTTGTCTCTATTGGTTCTAAATGTTTGCAGAAAGAGTCTCTATTGGTTCTAAAATGCTTGCAGAAAGAGTGTCTATTGCTTCTAAAATGCTTGTAGAAGGTGCAATTGGTTCTAAAATGCTTGCAAAAAGTGTCTATTGGTTCGAAAATGTTTTGCAGAAAGAGTCTCTATTGGTTCTAAAATGCTTGCAGAAAGTGTGTTTATTGCTTCTAAAATAACCATATAACCATATAACAATTACAGCACGGAGACAGGCCCTCTCGGCCCTTCCAGTCCGTGCCGACCATTTGTTTTCCCCTAGTCCCATCTACCTGCACTCAGACCATACCCCTCCATTCCCTTCACGTCCATATACCTATCCACTTTACTTTTAAATGTTAAAATCGATCCTGCCTCCACCACCTCTGCTGGAAGCTCATTCCACACAGCCACCACCCTCTGAGTAAAGAAGTTCCCCCTCACGTTACCCCTAAACTTCTGTCCCTTAATTCTCATGTCTGAAGATGCTTGCAGAAGGTGTCTATTGGTTCTAAAATGCTTGCAAAAAGTGTCTCCATTGGTTTCTAAAATGCTTGGAAAAAGTGTCTCCATTGGTTTTTAAAATGCTTGCAAAAAGTGTCTCTATTGGTTCTAAAATGTTTTGCAGAA
This sequence comes from Okamejei kenojei, assembly GCA_035221665.1. Taxonomy (NCBI): domain Eukaryota; kingdom Metazoa; phylum Chordata; class Chondrichthyes; order Rajiformes; family Rajidae; genus Okamejei; species Okamejei kenojei. The sequence goes on along the minus strand of CM069140.1, from coordinate 79,922,518 downwards.
AGTGTCTCTATTAGTACTAAAATGCTTGCAGAAAGTGTCTCTATTGGTTCTAAAATGCTTGCAAAAAAAGTGTCTCTATTGGTTGTAAAATGTTTGTAGAAAGTGTCTCTATTAGTTATAAAATGCTTGCAGAAAGTGTATCTATTGGTTCTAAAATGCTTGCAGAATGTGTCTCTATTGGTTCTAAAATGCATGCATAAAGTGTCTCTATTGGTTCTAAAATGCTTGCAGAAAGAGTGTCTCTATTGGTTCTAAAATGCTTGCAGAAAGATTGTCTATTGGTTCTAAAATGCTTGCAGAAGATGTCTATTGGTTCTAAAATGCTTATAGAAAGTGATTCTATTAGTTCTAAAATGCTTGCAGAAAGTGTCTCTATTGGTTCTAAAATGCTTGCAGAAAGTGTTTCTATTGGTTCTAAAATGCTTACAGAAAGTGTTTCTATTGGTTCTAAAATGCTTGCAGAAAGTGTCTCCATAGTTTCTAAATTGCTTGCAGAAAGTGTCTCTATTGATTTTAAAGTGCTAGCAAAAATTGTGTCTATTGGTTCTAAAATGCTTGCAAAAAGTGTCTCTATTGGTTCTAAAATGCTGGCAAAAAGTGTCTCTATTGGTTCTAAAATGCTTGCAAAAAGTGTCTCTATTGGTTCTAAAAGGTTTGCAGAAAGTGTCTCTATTGGGTCTAAAATGTTTGCAGAAAGTATCTCTTCGTTGTAAAATCCTTGCAGAAAGTGTAGCTATTGGTTCTAAAATGCTTGCAGAAAGTGTCTATTGATTCTAAAATGCTTGCAAAAGGTGGCTCTGTTGGTTCTAAAATGCATGCATAAAGTGTCTCTATTGGTTCTAAAATGCTTGCAGAAAGAGTGTCTCTATTGGTTCTAAAATGCTTGCAGAAAGACTGTTTCTATTGGTTCTAGAATGCTTGCAAAATGAGTGTCTCTATTTGGTTCTAGAATGCTTGCAGAAAGAGTGTCTCTATTGGTTCTAAAATACTTGCAGTAATATTGTCTATTGGTTCTAAAATGCTTGCAGAAGATGTCTATTGGTTCTAAAATGCTTACATAAAGTGTCTCTTAGTTCTAAAATGCTTGCAGAAAGTGTCTCTATTGGTTCTAAAATGCTTGCAGAAAGTGTCTCCATAGGTTCTAAATTGCTTGCAGAAAGCGTCTCTATTGATTTTAAAGTGCTTGCAAAAATTGTCCCTATTGGTTCTAAAATGCTTGCAAAAGGTGTCTCTATTGGTTCTAAAATGCCAGCAAAAAGTGTCTCTATTGGTTTTAATATGCTTGCAAAAAGTGTGTCTATTGGTTCTAAAATGTTTGCAAAAAGTGTCTCTATTGGTTCTAAATGCTTTGTGGCCAGAGTGACTGAGCTGCCTGGCCTGAGTGACTGAGCTGCCAGCTCAAGAATCCATTCGACCCACAATGTCCATACTAGCCCTCTGAAAACCAGTCACTTTGACCCACAACACACATACCAGTGCTCCAGAAAGCCTTCCCCCCACCACTGGCCAGCAATATTGGATTTGGTGGAGAGGTGGCATATTGCATGGGGGGACCAGCCCTCCCGTTTAAAGCTGGGACCCAACGTGTCCCACTTAGTCTAGTATATATTGTAAATAGGTTCCCAGCACCGAGCCTTGCGGTACCCGACTAGTCACTGCCTGTCATTCTGAAAGGGACCTGTTTATCCTACTCTTTGTTTCCTGTCTGCCAACCATCTTTCTATCCATATCAATACCCTACCACCAATACCATGTGCCCTAATTTTGTCCACTAATCTGCTATGTTATAACTTGTCAAATTATTTCTGGAAGTCCAGGTAAGGTACATCCACTGGCTCTCCCTTATCCATTTTCCTAGTCACATCCTCAATAAATTCCAGAAGATTAGTTAAGCATGATTTCCCCTTCCTAAATCCATACTGACTTGGACCGATCCTGTTATTGCTATCCAAATGTGCCGCTATTTCATCTTTTATAATTGACTCCAGCATCGTCCCCACAACCGATGTCAGACTAACTGATCTGTAATTCCTTGATTTCTCTCTTACACCTTTCTTAAAATGTGGGATAACATTAGCTACTCTCCAATCCACAGGAACTGACCCTGAATCTATAGAACATTGGAAAATGATCACCACTGCATCCACAATTTCTAGAGCCACTTCCTTAACTACCCTGGGATGCAGACCATCAGGCCCTGGGGATTTATCAGCCTTCAGTCCCATCAGTCTACTCAACACTATTTCCTGCCTAATGTGAATTTCCTTCAGTTCCTCCGTCACCTGAGATCCTCTGGTACATCAGGGAGGGTACACAAAAAGCTGGAGAAACTCAGCGGGTGCAGCAGCATCTAAGGAGTGAAGGAGATAGCAACGTTTCGGGCCGAAACCTTTCTTCAGACGGATCCTTCGCTCCTTAGATGCTGCTGCACCCGCTGAGCTTCTCCAGTTTTTTGTGTACCCTCGATTTTCTAGAATCTGCAGTTCCTTCTTTAACAGTATATCAGGGAGATTGTTTGTGTCTTCCTCAGTGAAGGCAGATCCTGTTCAATGCGTCTGCCACTTAGTTGTTCCCAATAATAAATTCATCTGTTTCAGTCTTCAAGGTTCAAAACGTTTGTCTTAACTATTTTTTTTTCTCTTCACGTAACTAAAGAAGCTTTTACTATCCTCCTTTATATTCTTGGCCAGCTTACCTTTGTACCTTAACACAATTTAACACAAACATCCACCACAGCATTTATCACTCTGGTGGAAGGCACAAAATTCGGTTAGTCCTCCTCCATTTTCCCCCGTGGTCAGGACCTCAACCCTCCACAGCTGCCGCTGCGGCATCCAGATGTGCAGACAAGGTAAGCCCAGGTAAGTCCTGAATCAGTGCCTCCCCACCGGAAACCGCCGCTTCAAGATGGTGTAGGCCGTAGGCTGGCGGTCGAAGATCTAAAGTCCCCGCTACGCCGCAGCCAGAAGCACCGCAGACCGCAGGGCCGGCAGACGTAGCTCCTCTCCAGGTTTCCCCAGTGAGGGATCCCGCTCCGGATGGTAAATACCCTGTGATTAGAAGTGGGCCGGCGGTCGTAGCTCTTCTCCTCCCGGGTCCCCAATGAGGGATCCCAGGCTCTGGACGCCGCACCAGTTGAAGCTCTGTAGACCGCGGCTTCAGGTTGCCACGAGCCAGCAAACGGAGCGCTCTTTTACGGTGAGCCCCAGCGAGGGTTTGCCAGCTCTGCGACGAAAGAGTCCTTGCTGCGCCTGCTGTTGAAGCCCCGGGCGCATCTCTGGGAAAGGCCACACCGATCCTCTATGTTAGGCCACGAGATAGGAGACATGGAAAAAGTCACCTCTCCGCGAAGGAGGCGACCGAAGCAGTTTCCCCCTTACCCCCCCCACACACCACCCCCCACATAAGACACGCAAAGAAACATTAAAAACACACATTGAGACACTCTAAAAAAATAAATAAAGTAGAAAAAAGTGCTGGCAGGGGAGCTGGCTCGCAGCGCCCCAACCGACCTACCTGTACGTCTTTTGAGTGTGGGAGGAAACTGGAGCACCAGAGAAAACCCCACACAGGGAGAGTATACAAACGCCGTAGAAACAGCACCCGTGGGTCCGGATTCGAAACTGGGTCCTCTAGCCCTTTAAGGCAGCAACTCTAGCGCTGTGCCACTGTGCTGCCCCCAAGCTCTGGCGTTCCAGTGAAAACAATCCAAGGTTCAATCCAAGCGTACTGTAGATTCCTTCAAGTATGGGCAGGTCATTGTCTACCACTTTCTTCAGCGTCCTTCATTCTAACCCTATCACTCCTTTCACGTCTTCCTCTTCTTCTTCTCAAGCCCTTTGCCCCTCTAGGGAGCATAGGCCATTGACAAATGTCCTCCACCTCACTCGGTTGTTGGCAGTTCTTTCGAGATCGCCCCATTTGAGCCCACTCTCAGACATTTTTGTCTGGCCATCTCTTCTTCAGCTGTTCCTGGGGCGACCTCTTTTCTTTTTTCCTTTCAGGGCTTGCCGGGTGATGTTTGTGGCAGCTTCCTGAGGGTGAATCCAGTCCAACTCCATTTTGTTTTGAAGGTTGCGTAGATGAGGCGAGAGCTGATGGGTTCCCATGCTGTTATATCCTTTCTAGTGTTCTTCGTCATCATAATGGCCAACCCCTCTGTATGCTTAGAGGACCAGGGACTGCTTTGTCTGCCTCCTTGCCTGAGACCTGTCTGGTTTGGTTAAATCTGCCAGGGATATGAAACCTCATCCGGCATAGCTCTCAGGATCACTGGACTGCACAAGACTGTCATCCACGTCAAGGTTGCAGTCCAGGAGAGGACTCCATTCGCGTGCTGAATGAAAATCCCACCTGTTTTTCCTGGATCCCCACCCTTTATTCCCATTTTCCAACAAACCTCTCTCAACAGAACTGTCTTGTCAATTCCAGTAGTGCAATGGATAGAGCTGCTGCCTTTCAGTGTTAGAGACCTGGGATTGATCCTGATCTCTGGTGCTGTCTGTGTGGAGTTTGCACATTCTCCTAGTGGCCATGTGGATTTCCTCTGAGTGCTCCAGGTTTCCTCCTACATTTCAAAGATGTGCGGGTTTGTAGGTTAATCGGCCTCTGCAAATTTCCCATAGCATGTCGGGAGTGGATGAGAAAGTGGAAGCATAGAACTAGTGTGAACAGTTGATTGATGAACTTGTGGGGCCAGGGGGTCTGGATCTTTTGATTAATCAATTGGATCTTGGGCCATAATTGAAAGTTAAAAAAACACAAACAGAAGAATTTCAGATGTAGCATTTGTTCATTTCATATCATTGGAGCAGCTAGTTCACAAGTAAAAATTAATTTTTTGTTTTTGTGTTTTTCAGGCAGGCTTTTGTGAATTGGGAGATCATTCTGACAACAAAATAGTCTGTACTGCTACAGTATCTTCCATTAGCTATAAAACGATCATGCAGCGTCTATCAAAGTCCACCACGGGCAGAATCTGGGATGATGATTTGCATAGCCCTTATTTTGTCTATCTGGTAAGACACGTGCCAATTGGGGAAGTAAAGACACAAAGTGCTGGATTAACTTCAGAACAAAGGGTCCTGGCACGAAACGTCACCTACCCATGTTCTCTAGTGATGGTGCCTGACCCACACTGAGTTACTCCAGCATTTTGTGCTACTTTTTTATAAACCAGCATTTGCAGTTTGTTGTGTCTCCAAACCTTTGTACTTTTCATTGTAATATATTTTACATACATTTCTAACCCAGTCTCGTTCAACCTTCATCCCTTCCTCTAGCTTTGCACTTCACATCCATCTGCCAATTTAAACCACATTCTGTTGTATCCTCCTGTCACTTCCCAGGCTTTGTCCTGCACCCATAATCAGTCTGACGATAGAAGCCAATCTGAAATGTAGTCTCTTCATTCTCCAGAGAAGGTGCCTGGCCCACTGAGTTACTCCAGTCTTTTTTGTTAACCAAAATCTGCAGTTCCTCGTGCCCACCTAAAGTAAAATGTCAGTATTTTACCCATGTGAATGTTATGAAAGTTAAGCATTTGAACATTGGTTGCCTAATGTTTTGCTGGCAAGTCCTCAACTACATTCTAAAACTTGGATATTTGTGTTATTAAATTTTCTATCTAGTTGTAAAATATTTATGAATTCTCATCCAGTGCCATCAATTCTATCTTTTCTAATTTCTCTGATGTGACCTTAACTTATTTCCTTTAATGTAAGAGTACAGTGGCACAGCTGGTAGAGCTGTTTGCCTCACAGTGCTCCAGACAAGGTTTCAATCATGATCGTGGGTGCAATCTGTGTGGAATTTACATATTCTCTCCCTGTGACCACGTGGGTTTCCTTCGATTGCTCCGGTTGCCTCCCACATCTCAATGACTTAATGGCTTTTTAGGTTAATTGTCTCTCTATAAAATTGGCCCTAATGCGTAAAGGAGTTGATCATAAACTGGGATAACATAGAACTAGTATGAATGGGTGTCCGATGGTTGGCGTGGACTCAATGGAGTGTCGGAAGGAACTGCAGATGCTGGTTTACACTGAAGATAGACACAAAATGCTGCAGTATCTTTGGATAGTAAGAATGGTGAGACCCATTTCGGGTGGAAACACATCTTTTGGCTGAAGAAGGGTCTCGACCGAAACGTCACCCATTTCTTCTATCCAGATATGCTGCCTGTCCCACTGAGTTTACTCCACAGTTTGTGTCTCTATATTCAGTGGGCTGTAGGGCCCGCTTGCATGCTATACCTGTCCACTAGGGGTGCCTTGCATTGAAGGCAGCCTTTGCCTGCAGTCTGTCCGTTTTTTTTCAATCTTTTTTTTCTAATTTTAGTTTGTCTTAACAGTTTGTTTTTTGGGATTCTTTAGCTTTTTCTAAGTAGGGGAGGGGGGGTAAGGTAAAGGGGAAACCGCTTCCCAGTCGCTTCGTGTCGAGGATGCGACTATTTCTCCGGTCGCGTCCTCGTCCCCCTCCTCGCGGGCCTACAGCTGGATTGGAGTGGCTGAGATGCTGGAGCCCTGCCCCACTGAGTTACTCCAGCATCTTGTGACTAGCTTCAGTGGGCTCTAGGGCCCGCTATACTGCTATATAGCTATTCCTCTAAACTTAACTAAAAACAAAATGCTGGAAAACTCTCAGCAGGTCAGGCAGCATCTGTGAAAAGTTTTAGTTTAGAGATACAGTGCTAGGAGAACGGGTCCCTTTGACCAATCAAGTCTGTACCGACCAGCGATCCCTGGACACTCACGCTATCCTACACATGCTATGGGACAAATTTACAATTATACCAAGCCAATTAACCTACAAAACCTGTATGTCTTTGGAATGAGGGAATGAAACCGGTGATCCCAGAGAAAACCCACGCAGGTCCCAGCAAGAATGTACAAACTCCAAACAAGCACCCGTAGACAGGATCAAACTCGGTCTCTGGCACTGTAAGGCAGAAACTCTACTGCTACACACTGTGCCGTCCCAATGAAAAATAAGGTAATGTTTCAGTCCAAAGATCCTATGTGAAAACTGCTGAAAAACATGTTAGTTTTTTTGTAGTTGAGAAGTTGGGGAAAAGAATGGGGAGAGGAAAATGAAATATCTCCAGTGCCAAATGGTTAATATCATACAACACAGAAGCAGGCCCTTCGCCCAACCCGTCATGCCGACCAAGATGTTTCATCTAAGCTTGTCCAATTTGCCCACATTTGGCTCGTAGCCCTCCAAACCTGTGAGGAAGCAGCTCTACCAGTGGCGCCACCCAACTTGCATTTTTCTTTGCTGAAATCTAACCACTTGTCCTTTCTTTGCAGGGCTTGATGTGTCTTGAAAAGTTCTGATAAACAATCTCAGCATTGTGCATGGGACTGTACATTGGCCCAACCTTGTCTTCTAATCTGTGTAACGTCTCTCTGGTTTTATGACAGGACGGCAAAACCTACCATGAGGTCTGGTATGACGATCCAGAGAGCATTTCAATGAAGACAACTTTCATGAAGAGGCTCAAACTGCGCGGCCTTGGTGTGTGGGTCTGCAGGTTTCCTAACTACAGTGGTAATGCCTGGAACATGATGCAGACTGAGGCAATGTGGAATGCTCTGTGCCCTCCCTGAGGATAGTGCAGAGCACTTAAAGCCATAATTCCTCTGCTGCAAGTATTAGTGAGCAAGAGAAATGGAAGAAAGCATGGATCTGGTCAGCTGTGTAATGTTTTGATCCATCAAGCAAACTTCCCTTTAATGAAAGCCATTTTACTTATGAGGTTTGCACAAGAAGATTTACAACTTCAAGAGACTTTATAATTGCAGTTATTTCAAAATATATAATCTTCCCCTCACCTAAAATTCTTGCAACCCAGTGAAAATAATTTACCTTTTCCTTTGGTTATGAGTCCAGATATATGGCATGTTACATCTGTACATATGGTAGAGTCCCCTCTCCCCTTCCCCCTGTCTCCTTCCACCTATATATCCTTCCCTCTGGCTTTCACAATTCACTCCTCGTCTCCTTATCACATGGCCTTTTGACTTTTCATTTCTGAATTATGACTGCACATTTGCCAATGGAAACTGACCCCAAATTCCCCTCACCTGCAGTCCACCACCTATCACTTGGCAGGATTTTGCTCCAGCCCTCACCTTTCAACCAGATTTCTACCCCCTACTACAATCAGTCTGAAAAAGGGACCTGAGCTAAAACATTGCGTATCTTTGTTTTCCAAGGATACTGCCTGACCCAATGAGTTTACACAATCACTTTGTGTCTTTCTTTTGCAATTCTGCCACAAAATTCTGCAGTTTTTTTGATAGATGTTAAGCTTTTATAACTCCTTTTTTAATGTCTATTGGTAATTGCCTCGTTATATAATCAGAACAATTAGGGGCCGGTATGTAGTAGCCATTTAGCTAACTCAGTATGTTATAACTATAATCAGTTTACCTTTACATTTTAAATCTGCCTGTAATTATGCGGGTGGGATTTATATATATAGTCTGGCACATGGTCGTGACTGGGATTCTGGCACAGATTCCATAGGAGTTTAGTTTAGTTTAGTTCAATGAAGATCGGGAAGAGACATCGTTTTTGACCATGCACGAGCATGACCACGAGTATGATTGAAATGTATTTATACAAGAAGACAGCTTTGAAGATTATCTTACTGTTTGTATTAACAATAAAGAAACTATTAATCAAGAGACAGTATTTGGAAATTTATCTTTCGACGAAGTTGAATGTCTCGTGGAGAGCGCGTAGAGATTGCCTTCTGATCTACGGTCTTCAAATTAAAGTGACTATCGAGGACTAAATCCTTGATATGATGTAAAATCTGTCACTCCCAATTTTGTCTTATAATTTTAATGCTGTCTTGTATCCACTAATCATTTATGTGTTATTATGTAAAATGGGGCGCTGTTAAGTTGCAGCAGGTAATAATAGAAAGATTGAACAAGAATTTACCGTTAGTAGATTGATCTTTATTTTATGAGAAGTTGGAGTGAGAGATTACGTGAAGAACCTGCCAGTAGGCATGCTCAACAATCTTCAGAGCAACTGCATGAAACCACAGTCCACTTGAACCAAATTCAACTATATAAAGATTAATAACCCTTCATTTTACCAAATGTTATTTATGAAATTCAGGGTTGGGAGTGGAGGGGGCATGTAGACTCTCACTCCTCATAAAATAAAGATCAAACTACAAATGGTAAGTTCTTGTTTAATCTTTATATTTTATTTCAAAGTCTCATTACGAGATTACATGAAGCCTTCGAAGCTCTGTGGTTTCATGCAGTAAACCAATCTGTATGTGTGCACACTGTACAGATAAACCGTAGATAGTAGAAGTGTCGACTTCCAGTGGCACTAATGGTGGAGTAGGGTGAGTGCCAACTAGCTCCACGCGAAACAACTGAAAAGAAAACGGGAACCAAATTTAGAACTGACCTGCAGAAATCGCTCCAGCAGCCTGTGAGACATCATCAGACCTCGACTGTCGGTAGCACGCTCCCCCACAAAGGAACCAACTAGAAAAACTACAAGAGGATAACAAACGAAGGAGGAAGTAGGCCGGTCTGAAGCCTCGGGCTCAGTTTTAACATCGTCCCAGGAGGACGTCTCAGTGGCCCAGAAGATATACATAAAGAAACGTGAAATGGATGAACTTTGAAACAAGCATTACAATGGAAATTGCAAGTATAAAAAGAAGAATTTGATAAGTTTTAAAAACGAATTGAATATTAAAGAAATTTTGAAAAGTCTTAAAATAGAGATTAAAAAAATTTCTTAGAGTTTGAAAATGAAATGACTAATCTTGTGCGTACAAAACTGACTAACATGAAGGAGGAAATGTTCAGCAAATTTTCGACACAAATTAATGAAGTATACGAGAAATTAAGTCGAATGAAACCAACACTAAATGATAATCTAGAAGCGACCTTCACTACAATGCAGCAACAAGTGGAGAAATAGGCTGATGCCATAACTCATCTGGAAGTAACAACAGAGACACTCCCTGCCGAGAAACATCAGTTTTATCAGATTTACTGCTTAAAGTAACTGAAAAATGCATTGACTTGGGAGGGCGGTCAGAGAAGACAGAATTTAAGAATCGTGGGCATTCATGAGGGTAATGAAAGAAATAAAGATCTCCGTGACTTTGCTGCAGACTTATTAAAAAAAGTCTTGAATTTAGACCAAAAGTCCTTATTAGGGCGGGCACACAGAGTTCTTGGACATCGCTCGGACTCGAACGACCGCCCCAGGCAGCTGATAGTGAAGGTCCAATACGATCACGTGTTGAGGATATCATGAAAAAAATTGCTGTGGCACAAGAAATCTTATGTTTGATGGAGACAAAAATAAGCATATTTCGAGATTACCCTGCAGAGGTGGTCAGAAGGAGAGCGTTATTCAACGAGACAAGAGGGATTCTAAAGAAGATAGACAACTTGAAATATGGATTGCTGTACCCCGCAAGACTGCGAGTCACTTATCTGCAGAAGGAACATTTTTTTCACTGATCACAAGAAAGCACTGTGCGTATGCCCAGAAGATTGTGGGTTCAAGAGAGGATTGAATAACTTATATATATAATACCGTCATCTTGCTGAAACAAATGGAACTTTAATTTCGTTGTATTCAAGGACTATTGAAAGCTGATAACGACAATCGTGCTGTCCCTCCTGTTATGGACATATTATTTTTTTAATATTTAGTACTAATTCTTACTAACAATTACTAATCATCAAAAACACTTGTTATTATTATTGGAAATAATTAGTTAAAAAACATGATATGTTAAATATAAAAAACCAACAACTAAAAAGTTATAATTTAGATATCTTTATTAATTGGAATTTGTGACACATTAATTTATCTACATTAGACTAACACTTGATTAATAACTAACTAAGAGAGTAATAGTCTCTCACTATATGATTACCAACACTCTGGACCAAAATAGTTTTAATATAATCCCGTAAATTACTCATATTCAAATTTTTTTGTAAGCATGGAGCTAGGAATAATTTTTTTTTTAATCTACGGAAGTCTTTAGATGGACAGCCACATTAGTGTGGCTAAACACTAAACTACACTAAATATTTAGATGTAGTTTCTCTTCTTTCTTTTTCACATTTTATTAATTTTCTATTTTTTAAATTTTTGTATTTTTTACTTAATTACTATATTAAAACTTGAATTTATTTACAAATATTATTTGTGGAGATGTGTCCGTGAGGAGGATTTATTTGAATTAGATTTACAACTCGTCTGTCCTGTGTTCGGGTGGAAGGTACGGGTCCACGGTGCTGACCAATCTGCTCTTTTATAGATCAACCCTAAAAGCAAGATGCAAGACGTAAATAGAAAAAAATGGGGGTCTATAAAAAATAGAAAAAAGTGCTGGAGTAAACTCACGCAGCATCTTTTGGAGTAACATCAACAGGTGACGTTTCGGGTCGGGATCGTTCTTCAGAACTGATTGTTGTCCAGCCTGTGAATGAGGAGCAGAACAACAGGCAGCCAACCATGTAATCTCTGGGTGCCCACTGTACCACCCACCAAATGGAGCTCAGAACCTGGTAGACCTTGACACAGAGACAACAACCTGGTTGCTCAACACCCGGTTTGAGATCTAACTATTCCATTTGGTTTAAAGTTTCATTCGCAAAGAGAAGAAGAATTGTTGTTGGAGGAGAAGGCTGGGGAGGGGATGGAACAAAGCCTGGCAAGTGATAGGCGAGGGGCTGACAGCAGATAGTTGAATAGAGATGAAAAGACAAAAAATGTTTAATTCAGTTTTAGTATATTATTAGTTGTTATTGATGCAGCATCTATGGAGATTTTGCAGTGGAGTAGACAAAATGTTTAAGAAGGAGCTGCAGATGCTGGAAAAGAAAAAAAAAAATATGGGAAGGTAGACAAAAATGCATGGAAGAAAGTTCAGTGGAATTAGAAGGTTCAGTGGAGAACTGTAATGAAATTAGTTACCATCTGTGAAAAGCCACGCGTCACAAGGAGAACGTACAGACAAAAAACAATAAAAAGAGGGGGATAAAAAAAAAAAACAAAAAACAAAAAAAAGAAAACAGGGACCCCCAACACCAACAATAGTCAGGATAGAACCCGGATCCCTGGAGCTGTAAGACAGCAACTCTCTAACCTTTGACACCAACAGTGCCACCTCAAGGTGTGGTGAGCGGGGGGGGGAGGGGGGGGGGGGGGATGTGGGGGGGGGGGGGGGGGGGGGGGGTGTGGGTGGTTAGTCTGCAGTTACCATTAATTTTAGAGACACGAGGATCTGTAGATGCTGGTACCCTGAGCAAAAACATAAAGTGCTGGAGGAACCTCAAGTTTCGGCAACATCAGTGAAGGGAATAGGATAGGCAACGTTTCCAAGGGCAGGAACCTTCTTCATACATATTGTAGTAGAAGGGGAACAAGTTGAAAAAGAGGTTAGGCATGGTCCAAAGCTCTGGTAAGTGAAGGGATTTTAATTGCAGATAGGTGATGTCCAGAGGTGAAAAGAGCCAAAAAGTTGTCATATAGGAGTAGAAGGGGGAATACAAATTCTCTCTAATGTGTCAAAGCCATAAGTAGAGATGTATCAGAGGAAACGAATGGTGTGATCGTGGTAGAAGTGGGTGAGTACAGAGTTGAGTGTGGGGAAATGTATTAAGGAAATATACTTAAAATTGGTAATTCAATATACATACTTAGTCTTGTTGCTCTAATGTTACCATTTAATGACATTTCTACTGAATTAACTGGATACATTCATTATGTTAGGCTGCATAGGTCCTTTTCAATACTTGATTCTTAAATATTTCTTTTCTTAAAAGATTTGAACTAATGTAACTTATAATGTAACTTGTGACAATGTAACCCTGCAATCCCATGAATATTTTCTTTGGGCACTTCTCTTGTTATCTCTTCTGCCTTCGGTTCAATTTCAACCCATGTGCATCTCTGCCCTTGCGCAAGACCACAATTCAAATGTAAGTGCTGAGGTAAGTGAATTTGGACCCACCAACAAGTCATTCGGAGTACATGAACTGTAAAATAATGCACATCTCACAAAGACAACTGGCGTCATGGAAAAACAAGGAAAAATAAAGAGACTTCTGAGTTTGTTAAAGTGGCACAGTGCCAATAACATCGCTGGAGTAACTTTAACGGACAGGCAGCATCTGTGGAGAAACACCAGTGTAGATAGGAGATTATTTGTGTAGGGAGGGGCTTCAGACTGAGCATCAGACATATGTAACAACCTAACAAATATTTGGGGGGGGGGGGGGGTATAAGGGGGGGAGGGGGGGAAAAAGGGTGAGGTGAAAGTTTGGAATAATGTGAGGAACATGACAGAGAAAATTTATTCATTTATGAAACATAGAAAGGGTAAGACAATTCAAAACCAATTTTGCATACATGGAAATATCAAACTCGGGGAGAACCTAACTTTAAGGTGAAAAGGGACAAAGGTTAAATGGAGAATTGCAGGGCAAGTTCTTTTACTAGATAGGAGGAAGGTGGGCGTCTGGATGAGAAAGTGGTGGTAAACAGATGTGTGAATGGGTGTTCGGTGGAATCAGTGGGTAGAAGGGTTGGTTTCCGTGCGATATGTCTAAAAACTAAAATTAAAAAACTAAAAACAAAACATTGCTCCATTTCAAACATTTCTGTGCAATGCTCTTCAGAGAAAGAATTTCCAGTCAATGAACTCTTTTCCACAAGACGCAATCAGTAGCCAGCTGACCCCACCTCGACTTGGTATTCAATGTCTGGTACCAGGGCTCGGACCAGAGTTGTGTTCTCACACTGACACTCATCTTGCTGCTGCCCAAACTACACAGCCTACCCACAGGGGAGGTTTATATATATAAGCATTGGTAAAACTGGTCTGTCAGGGAACAGTCAAACATGGATTTGTGCCTGGAAGGTCATGTTTGACAAACCTTCTTGAATTTTTTGAAGGCGTAAAACTAGGTGAAATTGATGAGGGGTAAAGCTCAGTGGATGTTGTTTTATGGATTTTCAGTTAGGCCTTTGACATGGGAAGTTCACCATGAAAGGTTTGGTTACAGAAGGTTCAATCTTGGGTGTTAATGGCGGAAGTAAGTATCAAGATGGATTCAAACAGTGGCTGAATGGGAGATGTCAGAGAGTAATGGGGATGGCTGTTGTATCAGGTTTTGGAAGCCGCGTGACCTGTGGGTGCATCAGGGTTCTGTGTTGGGTCATGTGTTTGTCGTGTACTATCAATGATCTGGATGATGGGGTGAAAAATTGGATAAAATAAGTATGCAGATGATACTAAGATAGGTGGTTGGTTGTGGATAATGAAGTAGATTTATCAAAGTCTAGAGAGATTTGGGCCATTGGGAAAAGTGGCTGAAAGATGGCAGATGGAAGTCTAATGTGATAAGTGTGAAGTGCTACATCTTGGGAGGACAATCAAATAGGACGTACTGGTAAAATCGGTAGGGAATTGAGGATGCTGTGGAACAGAGGGATATAGGTTAACTGTGCCTAGTTCCCTGAAGGTGGAATCGCATGTTGATAGGGTGGTAAAGAAAGCCTTTGGTGTGTGGCTTATAAATCAGTGCATTGAATATAGGTGTAGGGAAGTAATGTTATATTTGTACAAGGCATGGTAAGGACCAATTCTGGAGTATGGTGTACAATTTTGGTCACCTTAGTTATAGGAAGGATGTCAACAAATTAGAGAGAGTACAGCAGGAGATTCAAGAATGTTGCCAGGGTTCCAGCAACTATGTTACAGAGAAAGGTTGTTGAACAAGTTAGGTCTTTATTCTTTGGAGGCGCAGTAGGTTTAAGGGGGACTTGATTGAGATCTTTAAAATGATGAAAGGGATAGACAGAGTTGCGTTGGAATACGTTTTTCCATTGATGGTAGGGAAGATTCAAACAAGAGGGCATGACATGAGATTAAGGGACAGAGGTTTCGGGTAAGTGAGGGGGAAACTTCTTTATCAGGAGGTTGGTGGCTGTGTGGAATGAGCTTCCAGCAGGAAGTGGTGTAGGAGGTTCGATTTTAACATTTAAGAGTAAAGTGGATAGGTATATGGATTCCGTGAAGGGATGGAGGGGTATGGTTCTGAGTGCAGGTAGATGGGGACTAGGGAAAAAACAAATGGTCGGCTTGGACTGGAAGGGCCTGAGAGGAGCCTGTTTCCGTGCTGTAATTGTTATATGGTTATATGGTTATTGTGATCATTATCAAGGACCGATGTTGTCGGTCGGGCCAAACTCCAGCCACCTCCCAGCCACAGTTCAGCCAGAAATGGAAATATAAACAAACAGCGACCTTGTTCATGTATAGTCGACCCATGACTGTGACGAGACGACACTCCTATCTCTCTAAGTGGCAACAATGAACGATTGACGCAATCTTTGTGCTTCCAGTTGTAATTTTGTAGGAACATTTCACCACTCTCTCAGCCTTGAGCAACAAGAGTCAAGAGTGTTTAGGGAGAAGGAATGGGCAACCAAAAAAATAATTTCGGGTCAAGACCCTCTTTCAGACTCAAGTCAGGGAGGGGGCGGGACAAAGAATGTACGCGGAGGACAGAAGACTTGTGGAAGAACTGGGAAGGGGAAGGGGATGGAGAGAGAAAACAAGGCTACCTGAAGTTAGAGAAAGTCAAGTTCACATCGTTGGGTGTAAATTTCCCAAGCAAAATATGAGGTGCAGTTCCTCAAATTTGCACTGGGCCTCACATGACAATCGAGGAGTCCAGGACAGAAAGGTCAGGTTGGGAATGGGAGGGGGAGTTGAGTTGTAGTGCGAGCCACCGGGAGAATCGTAGGTTAGATCAGGGAAACTGGACCATTGACTCAGCATGTCCGTGCCAAACAAGATGTTTATCTAAGCTAGTTCTATATGTTTGCGTTTAGGCATATCGCAATATAAACGTTTCCATCCACTACCTCTCGCAAATGTTTTTTAAATGCTGTA
Source organism: Okamejei kenojei (assembly GCA_035221665.1). Lineage (NCBI taxonomy): Eukaryota > Metazoa > Chordata > Chondrichthyes > Rajiformes > Rajidae > Okamejei > Okamejei kenojei. The sequence continues at coordinate 79,906,542 of CM069140.1, read as the reverse complement.
ATTGTATCTACTTCAACTTATTACCTCCGTTAGTCTCATACCATATATAATATATCACCCTCTGTTGGAAAGAATTGCACCTCATGTCACTTTTAAATTATTCTCATTTTAAATCTTTGCTCACTAGTTTTAGACTCCTGTAGTGGACCATCAACTTATCCATGCTCCTTATGGTTTTATAAACTTGTACAGAGTTCACCCCTCAGCCTCTTCAGCTCCAGGGAAAACAGTCCCAACCTACTCCACCTCTCCTCATAACTCAAACCTTGGTAACCATTTGAATCTTTTCTGCACCCTTTCCAAAATCAATGATTTTCTTCCTATAAGTAGTCGGTCGGAAGCGCACACGTCACTTTAAGCGTGGTCTCACCAATGATTATACAGTGGCAACATTATAGAAACAGGATAGAAACATAGAAAATAGGTGCAGGAGTAGGCCATCGGCCCTTCGAGCCTGCAACGCCAATTCAATATGATCATTGTTGATCATCCACATCAGTATCCCATACCAGCCTTCTCTCCAATACTCCCCTGATCCCCTTAGCCAGCAAGGGCCACATCTAACTCCCTCTTAAATATAGCCAAAAGAACTGGCCTCAATTCCTTCTGTGGCAGAGAATTCCAGAGATTCACCACTCTCTGTGCGAAAAATGTTTTTCCTCATCTCGTCCTAAAATGACTTCCCACTTATCCTTAAACTGTGACCCCTTGTTCTGGACTTCCCCAACAACGGGAACCATCTCCTGCATCTAGCCTGTCCAACCCCTTAAGAATTTTGTAAGTTTCTATAAGATCCCCCCGTCAATGCTTCTAAATTTAGTGAGGTACAAGCCGAGTGTATCCAATCGAGATTCTTCATATGAGAGTGTTTCGTGACATCCCAGGAATCAGTCTGGTGAACCTTCTCTGTACTCCCTCTCTGGCAAGAATGTATTTCCTCAGATTAGGAGATCAAACTGTACGCAACAACTGCAGGTGTGGTCTCACGAAGACCCTGTACAACTGCAGTAGAACCTCCCTGCTCCTATACTCAAATCATATAACCATATAACATATAACCATATAACAATTACAAGCACGGAGGACCAGGCCCTCTCGGCCCTTCCAGTCCGTGCCGACCATTTGTTTTCCCCTAGTCCCATCTACCTGCACTCAGGACCTTACCCCTCCATTCCCTTCACGTCAATATACCTATCCACTTTACTTTTAAATGTTAAAATCGATTCCTGCCTCCACCACCTCTGCTGGAAGGCTCATTCCACACCCACCACCCTCTGAGTAAAGAATGTTCCCCCTCACGTTTACCCCTAAACTTCTGTCCTTAATTTCTCATGTCATGCCCTCTTGTTTGAATCTTCCCTACCCTCAATGGGAAAAGCTTATCCACGGCAACTCTGTCTATCCCTTTCATCATTTTAAAGACCTCAATCAAATCCCCCCTTAAACTTCTGCGCTCCAAAGAATAAAAGACCTAAACTTGTTCAAAAAACCTTTCTCTGTAACATAGTTGCTGGAACCCTGGCAACATTCTAGTAAATCTCCTCTGTACTCTCTCTATTTTGTTGACATCCTTCCTATAACTAGGCGACCAAAATTGTACGCCATACTCCAGAATTGGTCTTACCAATGCCTTGTACAATTTTAACATTACTTCCCTACTCCTATATTCAATGCTCTGATTTATAAAGGCCAGCACACCAAAGGCTTTCTTTACCACCCTATCTACATCGATTCCACCTTCAGGGAACTATGCACAGTTATTCCTAGATCCCTCTGTTCCACAGCATTCCCTCAATTCCCTACCATTTACCATGTTACGTCCTATTTTGATTTGTCCTGCCCAAGATGTAGCACTTCACACTTATCAGCATATAAACTCCATTTGCCATCTTTCAGCCCACTTTTCCAAATGGCCCAAATCTCTCTGTAGACTTTGAGAATCTACTTCATTATCCACAATACCACCTATCTTAGTATCATCTGCAATACTTACTTATCCAATTTTCCACCCCATCATCCAGATCATTGATGTACATGACAAACAACAGTGGACCCAACACAGATCCCTGAGGCACCCCACTGGTCACCGGCTTCCAACCTGACAAACAGCCATCCACCATTACTCTCTGACATCTCCCATTCAGCCCACTGTTGAATCCACACCTTGCTACTCCGCCATTAACACCCAAAGATTGAACCTTCTGACCAACCTTCCATGGGGAACCTTGTCAAAGGCCTTACTGAAATCCATATAGGACAAACATCCACTGCTTTACCCTCATCAACATTTCCTAGTTACCGCTTCAAAAAATTCAAGAAGGTTTGTCAAACATGACCTTCCAGGCACAAATCCATGTTGACTGTTTTCCTGATCAGACCCTGTTTATCCAGATGCTTTATATAATTTATCTCTAAGTATCCTTTCCATTAATTTGCCCACCACTGACGTCAAACTAAACTAGGTCTATAATTGCTAGGTTTATTCTTTGAACCCTTTTTTAAACAATGGAACAACATGCGCAGTACGCCAATCCTCCGGCACTATTCCCGTTTCTAATGACATTTGAAATATTCTGTCATAGCTCCTGCTATTTCTACACTAAACTTCCCTCACTGTCCTAGGGAATATCCTGTCAGGACGCTGGAGACTTATCCACCTTTATATTTTTCAAAAGTGTCAGTACTTCACTCCTCTTTGAATCTCATAGTTTCCATAGCTACTTACTTTTTTCCCTTACCTCACAGAGTTCAATTATCCTTCTCCTTGTTGAATACCGAGAAAAAGAAATTATTTAATATCTCCCCCCATCTCTTTTGGCTCTGCAGATAGCTGTCCATTCTGGTTCTCTAATGGTCCAATTTTATCCCTCGTTATCCTTTTGCTATTAATATAGCAGTAGAAACCCTTTGGATTTACTTTCACCTTTCTTGCCAAAGCAACCTCATATCTTCTTTTAGCCTTCCTAATTTCTTTCTTAAGATTCTTTTTACATTCTTTATACTCCTACTAGCACCTCATTTACTCCATGCCTCCCATAATTATTGTAGATATCTCTCTTTTTTCGAAACAAGTGTCTAATTTCCCTTGAAAAACCATGGCTCTTTCCAATTTTTCTATTTCCTTTCAACCTAACAGGGGACATAAAGATTCTGTACTCTTACAATTTCCCCGCGCTTTAAATAAATGTCCTCCATTTCTCTTCTACATCCTTCCCATGAAACAAAGTGTCCCAATTCACTCCTTTAAAATCCTCACGCATTCCCTCAAAGTTAAACCCCTTGTCTCACTGTGCGAGTTGTGGGCCCACGAGTGACCCCGAGTTTTTCACTCGTGGTGATCACGTAGCGGGAACGTCGGAAGCTCGCACGAGCAACTTATCGACTCGTGGCGCTAACGGCAGGTTACTCGGGAAAACTTGTTAACTCGTGAAAAAAAATCAACATTGTTTGATTTTTTTCCACGAGTCAAATTAACTGTTTCAAGTTAAAAATGGAAAACATTTAAAACTCGTTGTAATAACTAGTGGGCCCCGTGCGTTTATCTTAGTGTCTCGTGAGTCCTACCGTGGGAAACTTTAATAATCTGTTCTTTTGCTCGAGTAAAGACTGAACCAAAGATAGACACAAAATGCTGGAGTAACTCAGCGGACCAGGCAGCATCTCTGGAGAGAAGGAATAGAGTCGAGACCCTTCTTCAGACTTACCCGAAATGCCACCCATTCCTTCGCTCCAGAGATGCAGCCTGTCCCGCCGAGTTACTCCAGCATTTTGTGTCTATCTTCGGCCTTTCTGCCACTTGTCCTTTATTACTGAGGCGCCTGCCCCATGGCTTCACTCTGTCTCAATGAACGGCTTAGGAACACGGTTAAAGAACCTGCCGAAGGGCAAGTCTGGGGTGGTGGGTGGGATGTGTCCACGTGTGATGCTCCATCCACCCCCCGGGGCCGAGAGTGTGGGATTGGGATAGGAACTGCAGATGCTGGTTCACACCTGAGATAGACACACACAATGCTGGGAGTAAACTCCGAGGACAGGCAGCATCTCTGGAGAGATGGGATGGGATGAGATTTCGGGTCGAGACCTTACTTCAGACCTTCTCCAGAGATCCCGCTGAGCTTAGTCCAGTAGTTGGTGTCTATTCGGCGGTGGGCGGGGAGCCCGGCTTGGCCGACCCGCCGCCTCTACTTGCCGGTCAGTCCGGTGATCATCGCCCTCCCGCCCGGGATGCAGCGGAGGTGTCCATCCGGTGAGTTTCGTCCAGCGCTCACGGTGGACGAGGGGAGGACAGCAATAGGCCAGGTGAATGGAATACAGCACATAAATGAGTCGACCTTTAATATTTTTTGATTTTATGTTTTAATTTACAAGCTGCTTCAAGCGAGGCAAGTTTATTTTCAGTCCGAAGAAGGGTCTCGACCCGAAACGTCACCCGTTCAACGAAAAAGCTGGAGTAACTCAGCGGGTCAGGCAGCAACTCTGGAGAGAAGGAATAGGTGACTTTTGGGTCGAGATCCTTCTTCAGAAGACGAGCCCTTATCCAAAACGTCACCTTCTCCAGAGATGTTACCTGGCCGCGCGTTACGCCAGCTTGTTGCGGTCTGCCTTCCGTTTCTGCCCCTAAAAGCCTTGGGATCGTTGCCCTTTGTGTTGGCGTGGAGGGGTAGGGGGCTATTGTGCTGCTTGAATGCCCCCTGCTATCATAGGGGACAGGGGGAAACACAGCGGCTTTTGAGGCTGGTGGGCAATCACTACCAAAGTGTCTGCCTGCAGTCAGCACTCCTCTCCTACACATGTCTCCCGCGCTAACCATCCCGCAGAGAATGATCTTCATCAGCCGAGGGTCCCAAGCTAGTCTTCAGCTCATTAAAGAGCTCAGGTGAAATTCGGAGGAAATTTTTAAATGCTGATTTGTCCTCTTGGCACAGCACTTTAAGCAGCTTTTCATAGTTGTCCAAAGCGAGATCTCCTTTCAAAGAGGGGCTTCACCCACTGAGACCTCTTCTTAATTTTCCTCTTTACTCTTACTCTCTCCCTTCTGCTGGTCATTTAACAAGCGTAGTTGCATCAGATTTTGGGCTGCTGCATACAGCGCTTGAACAAAAAAACAGCAACACCCTGCTCTCAAATTGCCTTGATTGGGTCAGACATGTTACCCAAATGAGCCAATTTAACCAAGGGACGATTTTTATAGTGTGTGAATAAAAGATCATGACGAGTTTTCAACACGTCATGTTGCTCTCTCTCTGTGTGATGTGTGTGTGTTTGTGTGTGTGTATCTGTGTGTATCTGTGTGTGTGTCTGCTGTCGGGTCCCGGCGGCCGCTCAATGTCAGTCACCGAGCTGCTTCCTTCCTCTGAAGTGGCGGCCAGTCCTGCTGTCTGTGTGTATCTGTGTGTGTGTGTGTGTTGTGTGTGTGTGTGTGTGTGTGTGTGTGTGTGTGTGTGTGTGTGTGTGTGTGTGTGTGTGTGTGTGTGTGTGTGTGTGTGTGTGTGTGTGTGTGTGTCTCTTTCTCTCCTTATCTCTGTCTATCTGTGTGTATCTGTGTGTGTGTGTGTGCTGTCGGGTCCCGGCGGCCGCTCAAAGTCACCCGAGCTGCTTCCTTCCTCTGAAGTGGTGGCCAGTCTGCTGTGTGTGTGTGTGTGTGTGTGGTGTGTGTGTGTGTGTGTGTGTGTGTGTGTGTGTGTGTGTGTGTGTGTGTCTCTCTCTCTCCTCTCTGTCTATCTGTGTGTGTGTCTGCTGTCGGGTCCCGGCGGCCGCTCAATGTCAGTCACCCGAGCTGCTTCCTTCCTCTGAAGTGGCGGCCAGTCCTGCTGTCTGTGTGTATCTGTGTGTGTGTGTGTGTGTGTGTGTGTCTCTGTTGTCTGTGTGTATCTGTGTGTGTGTGTGTGTGTGTGTGTGTGTGTGTGTGTGTGTGTGTGTGTTGTGTGTGTGTGTGTCTCTTTCTCTCCCTCTCTGTCTATCTGTGTGTATCTGTGTGTGTGTGCTGTCGGGTCCCGGCGGCCGCTCAAAGTCACCCGAGCTGCTTCCTTCCTCTGAAGTGGTGGCCAGTCCTGCTGTGTGTGTGTGTGTGTGTGTGTGTGTGTGTGTGTGTGTGTGTGTGTGTGTGTGTGTGTGTGTGTGTGTCTCTCTCTCTCCCTCTCTGTCTATCTGTGTGTGTGTCTGCTGTCGGGTCCCGGCGGCCGCTCAATGTCAGTCACCCGAGCTGCTTCCTTCCTCTGAAGTGGCGGCCAGTCTGCTGTCTGTGTGTATCTGTGTGTGTGTGTGTGTGTGTGTGTGTCTCTGTCTGTCTGTGTGTATCTGTGTGTGTGTGTGTGTGTGTGTGTGGTGTGTGTGTGTGTGTGTGTGTGTGTGTGTGTGTGTGTGTGTGTGTGTGTCTCTTTCTCTCCCTCTCTGTCTATCTGTGTGTATCTGTGTGTGTGTGTGTGCTGTCGGGTCCCGGCGGCCGCTCAAAGTCACCCGAGCTGCTTCCTTCCTCTGAAGTGGTGGCCAGTCCTGCTGTGTGTGTGTGTGTGTGTGTGTGTGTGTGTGTGTGTGTGTGTGTGTGTGTGTGTGTGTGTGTGTGAGTGTGTGTGTCTCTCTCTCCCTCTCTGTCTATCTGTGTGTGTGTCTGCTGTCGGGTCCCGGCGGGCGCTCAATGTCAGTCACCCGAGCTGCTTCCTTCCTCTGAAGTGGCGGCCAGTCCTGCTGTCTGTGTGTATCTGTGTGTGTGTGTGTGTGTGTGTGTGTGTGTGTGTGTCTCTGTCTGTCTGTGTGTGTGTGTGTGTGTGTGTGTGTGTGTGTGTGTGTGTGTGTGTGTGTGTGTGTGTGTGTGTGTGTGTGTGTGTCTCTCTCTCTCTCTCCCTCTCTGTCTATCTGTGTGTATCTGTGTGTGTGTGTCTCTCTCTCCCCTCTCTGTCTATCTGTGTGTGTGTGTGCTGTCGGGGTCCCGGCGGCCGCTCAAAGTCACCGAGCTGCTTCCTTCCTCTGAAGTGGTGGCCAGCTGCTGTCTGTGTGTATCTCTCTCTCTATGTGTGTGTGTGTGTGTGTGTGTGTGTGTGTGTGTGTGTGGTGTGTGTGTCTCTCTCCCTCTCTGTCTATCTGTTTGTATCTGTGTGTGTGTCTGCTGTCGGGTCCCGGCGGCCCGCTCAAAGTCACCCGAGCTGCTTCCTTCCTCTGAAGTGGTGGCCAGTCCTGCTGTCTGTGTGTGTGTGTGTGTGTGTGTGTGTGTGTGTGTGTGTGTGTGTGTGTGTCTCTCTCTCTCTCCCTCTCTGTCTATCTGTTTGTATTTGTGTGTGTGTCTGATGTCGGGGTCCCGGCGGCCGCTCAAAGTCACCCGAGCTGCTTTCTTCCTCTGAAAGTGGCGGCCAGTCCTGCTGGTCTGTGTGTATCTCTCTCTCTATGTGTGTGTGTGTGTGTGTGTGTGTGTGTGTGTGTGTGTGTGTGTGTGTGTCTGCTGTCGGGTCCCGGCGGCCGCTCAATGTCAGTCACCCGAGCTGCTTCCTTTTTTAAAAACTATTTAAAATAGAAATCCATTGCAAAAAAAGTATTTAAAAACATAAAACAACAAGAAATGCTTGGTTACTGGAGGATGCGCATTTTCCCATTGTAGGTCATATCAATAGATGCCGCCGCGCTGAAAATAACTCAAAAACCACAGGATGGAGATGTATTTTAACATTGTTGCTTTATTAAAACATACCTTCATTCACGGTTGGCTCATGAGTAACGGGAGAGGAACTTGGTAACTCGGGAGAGGAACTTGGAACATCGCAGCAATGACATACCCGTGGGAACTCGGTTACACACTTGATCATAAACTTGCAGTCTCGTGCACAGCCACGAGTCTGTCACTCGGGGTGTACCTCGTGGGTCAACTCGCACAGTGAGACAGGGCCATTAGCCTTTCTCCAATCAAAAATCTCCACTCTAGGTCCTGTTCTGACTCGCTCCATAATTATATTGAAACTAATGGTATTGTGATCACTGGTCCCGAAGTGCTCACCAACGCATTACCTCCCGTCACCTGTCCTGCCTCATTTCCTAACAGGAGGTCCAGCACTGCCCCTTCTCTGGTCGGTTACCTCTATGTACTGCTGCAAAAAACTATCCTGCACACATTTTACAAACTCCAAACCATCCAGCCCATTTACAGAATGTGTTTCCCAGTCTATTTTTGGGAAATTGAAATCTCCCACAATCACTACCTTGTGCTTACTACTAATATCTGCTATCTTCTTACATATTTGCTCTTCCAATTCTCACTCCCCATTTGGCGGGTCTATAGTACACCCCTAAAAGTGTTGCTACACTGTTCCCACTTCTCAGTTCCACCCAAATAGCCTCCCTAGACGAACCCCTCTAATCTATCCTGCCAAAGCACTGCTGTAATATCCTCTCTGACAAGCAATGCAACACCTCCACCTCTGGTCCCTCCAATTCTATCACCCCGGAAGCAACGAAATTCCTGGAATATTTAGTTTCCAATCACAGCCCTCCTGCAACCATGTTTCACTGATTGCCACAACATCATATTTCCAGGTGTCAATCCAGGCTCTAAGTTCATCCACCTTACTTACAATGCTCCTAGCATTAAAATATGCACATTTTATAAACCCACCATCCTTTATTCTCTGTCTAATTATCTTTTTCATCTTTCTCGCCTACATTTTGGGTCCGGGTGCTTCCCTTCTCTGCCAGAGAAGCAAATCCTTTTGCTATGAATGCTAACATACCATTTGTTTCTTCACAACCTGCTGCACCTGCATGCCTACTTTCAATGACTGTTGTACCATGACACCCATGTCTCGTTGCATCTCCCCTTTTCATAATCGGCCACCATTCAGATAATAGTCTACTTTCCTGTTTTTGCCACCAAAGTGGATAATCACACATTTATCCACATTATACTGCATCTGCCATGCATTTGCCCACTCAACTTCCTTAAGTACTCTGGGATGCAGCCTATCTGGCGCTGGAAATTTTATTGGCCGTTAATCCATTCAATTTCCCGGCCAACCTGGATTTCACTCAGTTCCTCCATCTCATTTGACCCACGGTCCCCTGCTATTTCCGGCAGATTATTTATGTCTTCCTTAGTGAAGAACCAAAGTAGTTATTCAATTGGTCTGCTATGTCTTTGTTCCCCATGATCAATTCACCTGTTTCTGACTGCAAGGGACCTACATTTGTTTTAACTAATCTTTTCCTCATCACATCTCTATAAAAAAGTTTGCAGTCAGTTTTTATGTTCCCTGCCAGTTTTCTTTCATAATCTATTTTCCCTTTCCTAATTAAGCCCTCCTCAGCTGGACTGAATTTCTCCCAGTCCTCTGGTAGGCTGCTTTTTCTGGCTTATTGGTATGCTTCATCTTTTGTTTTGATACTATCCCTGATTTCCTTCTTATGCACGGATGCACTACCTTCACTGATTCATTCTTTTGCTAAACTGGGATGAACAACTTTTGTAGTTCATCCATGCAGTCTTTAATTGCCTTCCATTGCCTATCCACCGTCAACCGTTTTAAAGAATCAATTGCCAGTCTACATTGGCCAATTCACGTCTCATACCCTCAAAGTTACCTTTCTTTAATTTCAGAACCCTTGTTTCTGAATTAAATTATGTCACTCTCCATCCTAATGAAGAACTCAACCATATTATGGTCACTCTTGCCCAAGGGGCCAAGCACAACAAGACTGCTAACTAACCCTTCCTCATTCTCAATACCCAGTCTAGAATAGCTTGCTCTCTCATTGGTTCCTCTACATGTTGGTTTAGAAAACTATCCCGCATACATTCCAAGAAATTCTCTTCCTCAGCACCCCTGCCAATTTGATTTACCCAATCTATATGTAGATTGAAGTCAACCATTATAACAGTTTTACCTTCGTTGCATGCATTTCCAATTTCCTGTTTGATGCCATCCCCAACTCCACTACTACTGTTATATCAATGATTTAGATGAGACCATGATGAGGGGTGCTCTTATCGAGGCGTATAAGGTCATGAGGGAAGGTATGATTAGCAAATTTGCAGGTGACACAAAAGTTGGTGACATCATAGGTAGCGAAGTCGGTTATCAAAAATTGCACTCGGATCTTGATTGGTTGGGCAGCTCGGCTGACGAATGGTTAATTAATTTTAATACGGATAAGTGCAAGTTGTTACATTTTGGGAAGTCATACCAGGTTAGGACCTTCACAGTGAATGGCAGGGCTCTAGAGAATGTTGTAGAGCAGATGGAGTGCAGGTACATTATTCCTTGAAATTGCATCTTAGTTTTCTTTTTTTTTTTCAGATAATCTGCATCAATTTATTGGCCAAGTATGTGCACATACAAGGAATTTGACGGTGCTTTGCTTTGGTAAAAATACAAATGTACAGCAGACAATTAAAAAAAAAACCATTACAATTACAAAATGTAAAAATAAACTGCAAGAGTAAAAAGGGGCAGCTTTAGTATATCTTGCACATATAGAAATCTTTTTTTTTTTGTAAGATATTTTTATTAGAAATAATTACATATTAAGAAGAAATATAAAATCCAATTAAAACAAAAGAAAATATTAACGTTACATACATTCTTAATATTTTTAAAATTAACAATCAATCTTATTTGTAATTCTATAATTTTCTTTTTTATTTTATAGCAGTAGGAAATAAAAAAGGGAAAAAGAAAAGAAAAAAAAAGAGAGAGATAAACTGATTGAGTGGAATATTAAACAAGATATTCTTCAATGGAGATATATTTATGATCTATTGTCTATAATTCTTCATCCATTCATACATTCAGGCTTCCGTCATGGCTTCGAACCGGGACCATCTTGACCCTTTAAATATTCAATAAATGGAGACCATATTCCTCTGAACTGGTTCAGCCCGTCCATCAGGGCAAGCCTTAATCGTTCCAAGTGTAACGTCTCCGACATTTTCTGTAATCCATATTTTAGTTGTGGGGGAAGTAGGACCTTTCTAAAATCTTAGTATTAATTTTTTACCAATTATTAAACTATAACCAATAAAAAATTATTTGTTGTGTTGTTAATATCTGATTTGTTTCCAGTATTCCCAATATAATTAGTTTTGAGTCTGGAATCAACTTTGCATTAACTACAATTGAGATTATCTTAAAAATTTCTATCCAAAAAATTAGTGATTTTTATACATTTTGTGAATGAATGCGTTAAATTAGCTTCTAATTGTTGACACATCACATATTGCGGACACATTTGAGAAAATTCTATTTAATTTGGACTTTGAGAGATGTAATCTATGTATAACTTTAAAATTGTATCAAGGAGTGTCTAGCATTTAATGAACAATGATGTATATATTGTAAACTTTTCATTCCATACTTCTCTACTGATTACTTGACCTAATTCATTTTCCCATGCTTGTCTATATTTATCCGTATTTGGTAAATCGTTTTCCAATAAAATATTATAAATATATGATATTAATTTCTCTGTATTCGGATGTTTATTTAAACATTCATCTAAAATTTCTGTCTTTCTATTCCTAAAATCCAGTGTATTTGATTTAACATAATCTCTAATTTGTAGATATCGAAAATATTCTTTAAAATGTAATCCATAATTTTGTTGTAATTCCTGAAATGAGAGAAATAAGTTTTCCCTATAAAGATCACCGATCTTATTTATTCCATAGTTCTTCCATTTTAAGAAACCTTTGTCCATCAATGAAGGTTTAAAAGAAATATTGTTTACTATTGGAAGAGCTAGTGGTACATTCTGTAATTGTAATGTTTTTTTTTAATTGTTTCCAAATACGTATTCCACTTTCTATTAATGGGTTTTCTTTATACATTTTCTTATGTATTGGAGTATTAGCAAATAAAATCGAACTAATTTCAAAAGGGGTACAGTCTTCTTTTTCCATCTTTAACCAATGTGGTTGTTTATCTAGTTCACCCAACCAAAAAATTCATATTTTTTATATTAACTGCCCAATAATAAAACATAAAATTAGGCAATGCAAAGCCACCATTTATTTTTGATTTACATAGATGCTTTTTAATGATTCTATGATTCTTATAATCCCAAATAAAAATTAGTAACCATGGAGTCCACTTTCTTAAAGATTTTTTTAGGAAGATATATCGGGATCATTTGAAACAAATATAGTAATTGTGGAAGAAAAATCATTTTTATCGCGTTATATCTTACCTAACATTGAAATAGGTAATGTTTTCCAATATTGAATATTCTTAAATAGTTTATTCAATAACGGTTAAAAAAAATTAGATTTAAATAATGAATTATATCTTTTTGTTACATAAAATTCCAAGATATTTAATTTTTTTCATTTGCAATCTTAAAAAGGGTATTGTTGTAATATATGTAAATTATTTCCCATTATTGGCATAAGTTCACTTTTATTCCAATTAATTCTATATCCTGAAAACAATCCAAATTGAGTTATTAAATCTAACAAGTTAGGAAGACTAATTTCTGGTTTTGTGATATAAAGTAATACGTCATCTGCATACAATGAGATTTTATTTTCAGTTTCTTTAGTTTCATATCCATATATTTCAGGGATTTTGCTAATGGTTCTATTGCAAGTGCAAATAATAGTGGAGATAAAGGGCAACCTTGTCTACAACCTCGGAATAAGTTAAATTTAGTAGTTAACACTTGGTTAATTAATATTCTAGCTGTTGGTCTAGTATATAGTAATTTAACCCAAGTTATAAACTTCTCTCCCAATTGAAAAAATTCCATAACCGAAAATAAGTAAGACCATTCAATCTGATCAAAAGCTTTCTCTGCGTCCAACGAGATAATTGATAAATCCTTAGTGATATTTCTTTTTGAGTATATAATATTAAACAAAAACAAAAAAAAAAAAGAAATTGCATCTTAGGCAGATAGGGTGGTGAAGAAGGTTATCAGCACATTGAACTTCTTCAGTCAGAGTATTGAAAAAATACGTTGGGAAGTTATGTTACAGTTCTAGCAGACATCGGTGAGACCAAATTTGGTGTATTGTGTTCAGTTTTGGTGCCCTATTATATGAAAGATGGTGTTAAGCTGCAAAGGGTGCAAGAAAGATGAACAAATATGTTGCCAGGACCTGAGGACCTGAGCTACAGAGAGAGGTAGAGCAGACTAGGACTTTATTCCTGGGTGCGCAGCAGATGAGGGGTGCTCTTATAGAGGTGTATAAGGTCATGAGGGAAATGGATAGGGTAAATGCACGGAGTCTTTTATCCATTGTAAGGAAATCTAGAACCAAAGGACATAGGTTTAAGGTGAGGGTGGAAAGATCTAATAGGAACCTGCGGTGCAACAAAGGGTGGTGAGTATATGTATCAAGCTGCCAGAGGAGGTAGTTGAGGCAGTTGCCTTCCTAATGTTTATAAGACATTTGGACAGGTACATGGATAGAATGGGTTTAGAATATGGACGAAACGCAGGCAGGTGGGACTAATGTAGATGAGGCATGTTGGTCGGAGCGGTCAAGTTGGGCCAAAGATGGCATCCCAACTGCTGTACTCAATGCCCTGACAGATGCCTTCCTCAAATGGTTCTTGGTTATGGAGACTTAAGAGACTATTTGAATCTCGAGCATGAAACAATGTGCTGGAGGAACTCAGCAGTTCAGGCAGCATCTGTGAAAGAAAATAGTAAGATTAAACGAGAACTTACCAGTTCAAAGTTTGATTGTTATTTTATGAGGAGTCACGATGAGGGATTACGTGAAGAAGGCCATCCCCACGCATGCGCGTATATCTTCAAAGCAACGGTGTGAGACAACAGATAACAGCAGTTGAACTAACATAGTAAGATTATAGATAACTAGAACTACCAGGTCTGTGATTTCATGCCGAGGAATGAGTCCACGTGTTACAGCTGCATCAATTGACAAGGACGAGTGAGAACATGACATGTTTTAACAATAGTAACGGTTTAATAACAGAAAAGAGAAACAAACAGTGACCCCTCTCACCCAGGGGGAAACTGTGAAACAGAACTTAAAACAGAGTCAGCAAAACCACCGGATCTGGCGACAGGCTTATTATAAAACCTCTGGTATGTCCTCTCATTCGAACATCCCGCAGCCGTAGAATTTGTTCAAGAGGAACATCCATGTACCTTGCTGCTGACGTCAACGCAGCCCTGGTGGAATGAGGTTTAAAAATGTCAGTGTCCACACCTGCATACGCCAGAACCTATTTGATCCATCTAGAGATGGTCTGCCTGTTTGTGAGGTTTAGTGCGACTGACCAAAAAGGAGAGTTCCGAGCCTCTCAGGTTCCTGGTGACCTTAATGTAATGGGTTATGGATGATACGACACACCCGTGGATCTGAGGGATATGCCATGAAACTCAACTTGAGCCCGAGTACCCCTGGCCTGCTCTGTTTGATGAGGTCCCTAATGAAAAAGGTGACATTATTGCCGGACAAACTCATACTGTCCAGTCTAAGTTTGTGTAGTGTTTGGACCCGTTGTGCTGAGGTCAGAGCCATGAGGATAACTACTTTTAATGTCAGATGGTGTAGGGACAGAGATGAAACTGGAGCTCACTGACGGAGCAGCGTGAGGACCACGCTGACATCCCAAATATGAGTGTACCAGGGTCTAGGTGGAGTAGAATTAAAAAACGCCCTTCATAAATTTAGTTATTAGAGGATGGGACCCTACCGTGTGATGTGCTGACCCCAACTGTAAATAATTGGACAGAGCACTGCGGGCACTGTTAATGGCACTATAACTCATCGTGATAGAGTGATGATAGAAATTCCAAGACATCAGCAATTGTAGCTGTGTGGTATGAAATGTGAGAGCGGGAACAGTACATCTCCCATTTTTTAATGTGAGAAATAAATTGTTTCTGAGTGCGCTTCCTCCAGGCCGCAGTGATGACATCAACGGTATGCTCTGAAAGCCCAAGCCCCAGGAACGGTCTCCTCAGAATCTGCAAACCAACAGATTTATATGGTCATGAAGAGGGTGGCTTTCCCCTGTCACTTGGTGTATCAGCAGATTTCTGCTCTTGGGCACTACCATAAAGGGCTGTGTGATTAAAGCTAGCACCAGAGGAAACCAATGCTGCGTAGACCAGTCTGGCACTACCAGAATACCAGTGGCGGAATCTTGCTGGATCTTAGCCATACATCGGGTAATGAGGCAGAATGGGGGAAATACATACACAAATTTTCCACCCCAATGTAGCGAGAATGCATCCACCGCTACTGCCCCTGGGTCTGGCTCCCAAGACACATAAATTGGCAACTGATGATTAAGCTGTGAAGCAAACAGATCAATATCCGGCACACCATAACGAAGGACAATTTCATTGAACACTTCATGATTTTTAAATTTTTTAATATCGTTATTTATTAGAGGTACCGTAAGTTACATCAGTGTACATCCCATGTATATTATTACAATCATTGTACCCCTTAATTTTTTAAGGCTTTAGAAAAAAAGAAAAAAGAAAGAAATATCAACAGAGAAAGTAGAAAGAGTGAAAAAGAGTTGTGAAAGTGAAAAAGCGTGCCAGAGGGAAAGGGAACCCTTGGGCGAAGAGTTAGAGAAAGGAGATTAAGAGATAGACCCTGGAGAGGAGTAAAAAAAAGGGAAAGAAAGAGAAGGAAAAAAGCAAAGCCAGTTACTTTATTATAAACATCACGCAAAAGGAATCTACCAACTTGACAGTTTTTCTTCCCCCACTACCAAGACCCGACGCCGGTACTTTTTTGAGGTATTCTTGCACCTTATCCTTGTAGTAGATTTATAAATGCAGACCACGTCTTATAGAAACAGTCTGATTTTCCTGCCAGTCGGAGTCTCATATCTTCCAAATGTAGTGTTTCAAACATAGTTGAAATCCACATATTAACTGTTGGTATAGGAGTATTTTTCCAGAATTTTAAGATTAGCTTTTTTCCAGTTATTAAGCCGTATTCAAATAGATTCTTTTGAAACACATTTAATTCAGGGCTGTCTTCCGATGTTCCAAAGAAAATCCAGTCTGCTTTTGGAGTCAGTTTTATTTTAGATACTTTTGTGAAAATTTCAAAAATTTCAGTCCAAAATTCAGCTGGAAGTAACAACAGACACACTCCTTGCCGAGAACAAGCGTTTATCAGATTTACTGCTTAAAGTAACTGAGAAATGTATTGACTTGGAGGGCCGTCAGAGAAGACAGAACTTGAGGATCGTGGGCGTTCAAGAGGGTAAAGAAGGAAATGAAGATCGCCGGGACTTTGCTGCAGACCTATTAAAAACAGTCTTGAATTTAGACCAAAAGCCCTTATTAGGGCGGGCACACAGAGTTCTTGGACGTTGCTCGGACCCGAACGCCCCCCCCAGGCAGCTGATAGTGAAGGTCCAATACGATCACGTGTTGGAGGATATCATGAAAAAAATTGCTGGCACAAGAAATCTTATGATTGATGGAGAAAAAATAAGCATATTTCGAGACTACCCTGCAGAAGTGGTCAGAAGAAGAGCGTTATTCAATGAGACAAGAGGGATTTTAAAGAAGATAGACAATTTGAAATATGGATTGTTGTACCCCGCAAGACTGCGAGTCACTTATCTGAAGAAGGAACACTTTTTCACTGAGTCTGAAGAAGGGTCTCGACCCGAAACGTCGCCCATCTCCTTCACTCCTTAGATGCTGCTGCACCCGCTGAGTTTCTCCAGCCTTTTGTGTACCCTCGATTCTCCAGCATCTGCAGTTCCTTCTTTAACACGTTTTCACTGATCACAAGAAAGCACTGGCGTATGCCCAGAAGATTGTGGGTTCGAGAGAGGATTGAATAATTTACATATAATACCGTCATCTTGCTGAGAACAAATGGAACTTTAATTCGTTATATTCAAGGACTATTGAAAGCTGATAACGACAATCGGGTTGTCCCCCCAATTAGGGACATATTATTTTTTAAATATTTAGTACTAATTTCTTACTAACAATTACTAACCATCAAAAATACTTGTTATTATTATTGGAATAACTAGTTAAATACATGATATGTTAAATATAAAAAACTAACAAATAAAAAGTTATAATTTAGATATTTTATTAATTGGAATTTGTGATGTTCACCCTTTATCTACATTAGACTAACACTTGACTAATAACTAACTAAGAGAGTAATAGTCTCTCACTATATGATTACCAACACTCTGGTCCAAAATAGTTTTAATATAATCCCGTATATTACTCATATTCAAATTTTTGTAGTTGGAATGTCAAGGGAGTTAATGAACCAATCAAGAGAGGTAAGGTATTAGCACACTTAAAATCACTCAAAGCAGACATAACGTTTCTTCAAGAGACCCACCTTAAAAAAGATGCACAACATAGATTGAAAGCAAAATGGGTCGCCGAAACATATCACTCTTCATTTTCCCATAAGGCCAGAGGTGTCGCAATTTTAATTCGTAAAGGTATATCTTTTAAACATATATCAACTATAGCGGACATTAATGGTAGATATATTATACTGGTGGGCGAATTATATTAAAAAAAAGTGATTTTTCTTAATGTTTATGGACCAAATTTTGATAATCCAATGTTTTTTAAGAAACTTAAAACCATTCCGGAGCTCACACAACATAATTTGATAATTGGTGGAGACTTATATTGTACATTAGATTCCTATCTCGATAGATCAACAAGACAAAGAAAAGCAAAATCCAAATCAAGTGAATTATTAAACTCATATATTAATACCACCAATATCAAGGATGTTTGGAGAATTGAAAACCCATCCGGAAGGGAATACTCATTTTATTCTTCAGTACATAAAACCTATTCAAGGATAGACTACTTTTTAGTAGATTCTAAACTCATCCCATTTACTTATAATTCGAAATATCATAATATTATAATTTCGGATCATGCTCCCTTAACATTTATGATCAAACTAAGTGGTATGACCGACAAGCAGACACAATGGAGACTTAATCCTCAAATTTTAAACGATAAAGTATGCTATGAATATCTTATCAAACAGATAAATATGTTTTTTGAGACAAATGACTGCCCTGAAATCTCTGCCTCCCTTCTTTGGGAAGCATTTAAAGCATTTATGCGAGGAGCGTTAATCTCCGCACAAGCCTTTCGTAATAAAGAGAACCGCACCAAACAACTGGTATTGGAAATGGAAATAAGGCAATTAGATATGGAAAATGCAATCGCGCCTTCTATAATAATACATAATAAAATTGCTGCACTTAAATATAAGTTAAACCAAATATATTTGGACCAATTCATAAAACTTTACCAAAAGACTAAACAATTACACTTTGAATTTGGAGATAAACCACAAAAATTATTGGCACGCCAGCTCCGGAAACAGGAAGGGGAAAAAACAATATATAAAATTAAATCAGATACGGGAGAAATATTAACATTACCCAAGGATATTAATGATAGATTCTCTCAATACTATCAAACACTTTATTCAACCAAAACGGCAGGGGGCTCTGTAGGAATGGAATTATTTTTACAGAATTGTAACCTTACTGGTTTAGATTTGAAAGAGAGGGAATTATTAGGGGCCGAAATATCAGTAAAAGATATTGAGGAATCTATTAATTCTTTAAAAAATGGAAAGGCCGCTGGACCAGATGGTTATAGTGAATTTTATAAAAAAATTCATGATTTGATCTCGCCACGCCTACAGACATTATATATGCAAGCATTCATGCAACAGAAACTCCCAGAAACCTTAAATGAATCTACTATATTACCTATTCCAAAAATGGATAAGGACCTCGAAGATCCAGGTTCATATAGAGCAATTGCTCTATTAAACATCGATCAGAAAATTTTAACCAAAATTTTAGCACACAGATGTGCTTTATCTTAGTGATTTATAAATTAATACACCCAGATCAAACTGGCTTTATTCCAAAACGTTATTCATATTATAATTTGAGACGATTATTCAACATTATATACTCAAATCGAATAGCTAATGAAGACTTAGCAGTCATCTCGCTAGACGCTGAGAAAGCATTCGATCAAATTGAATGGCCCTATTTATTTTCGGTGATGGAAAAATTTCAATTAGGTGAGAAGTTTTGTACATGGGTTAAGCTTTTATATACCAATCCAACAGCCAGAATAATGACAAATCAAATGTTATCAAAAAAAAATTGATTTATCTAAAGGTTGTAGACAAGGATGCCCGTTATCACCGTTACTATTCGCCCTTGTTATAGAACCACTAGCAGAAGGAATTCGAGCTCATCCAGAAATATATGGGTATAATACTAAAAATACAGTTAATAAAATTTCTCTATATGCAGATGATGTATTACAAATCCAGAAATTAGTATCCCTAACCTGTTAAAACTTATAACTCAATTTGATTTATTCTCGGGATATAGAATCAACTGGAAGAAGAGTGAGATTACGCCAATAATGGAAACTAATTTATATATATTGCAACAATCACCTTTTAAAATAGTGAATGAAAAATTTAAATACTTAGGAATCTATGTGACCAAGAAATATACTTCTTTCTTTAAATCAAATTTCATGCCTTTACTTAATAAATTCCATAAGAATATTCAATATTGGATTGAAACATAGAAACATAGAAACATAGAAATTAGGTGCAGGAGTAGGCCATTCAGCCCTTCGAGCCTGCACCGCCATTCAATATGATCATGGCTGATCATCCAACTCAGTATCCCGTACCTGCCTTCTCTCCATACCCTCTGATCCCCTTAGCCACAAGGGCCACATCCAACTCACTCTTAAATATAGCCAATGAACTGGCCTCAACTACCCTCTGTGGCAGAGAGTTCCAGAGACTCACCACTCTCTGTGTGAAAAAAGTCTTTCTCATCTCGGTCTTAAAGGATTTCCCCCTTATCCTTAAGCTGTGACCCCTTGTCCTGGACTTCCCCAACATCGGGAACAATCTTCCTGCATCTAGCCTGTCCAACCCCTTAAGAATTTTGTAAGTTTCTATAAGATCCCCTCTTAATCTCCTAAATTCCAGAGAGTATAAACCGAGTCTATCCAGTCTTTCTTCATAAGACAGTCCTGACATCCCAGGAATCAGTCTGGTGAACCTTCTCTGCACTCCCTCTATGGCAATAATGTCCTTCCTCAGATTTGGAGACCAAAACTGCACGCAATACTCCAGGTGTGGTCTCACCAAGACCCTGTACAACTGAAGTAGAACCTCCCTGCTCCTGTACTCAAAACGCTTCCTATTTCAATGTTCGGTAAAATTAATGCAATTAAAATGATTTTCCATCCTATACCTCTTCCAATCAATACCAATATACCTCCATAAAAATTTCTTTTAAAAAATTGACTCTATTTTAACAAGTTTTATTTGGAATTATAAGAATCACAGAATAAGTAAAAAACACTTATGTAAATCTAAGACGAATGGAGGATTAGTCTTACCAAATTTTTTATTTTATTTCTGGGCAGTCAATGTCAAAAACTTAAATTTCTGGTTGGAAGATATGGATCAACAACCAGACTGGTTAAAGGTGGAAAAGGAGGATTGTCTGCCATTTGAAATTGGCCCGATTTTCCTAACCCCTACAAAATTGAATAAAAAGATCTATAGTGAAAATCCAATAATACATAGCGGTATTCGAATTTGGAAACAAATAAAAAAGACATTAAAATTGGATAATTTATCACTTTCGCTCCCTATTGCAAATAACCCTTCATTTAAGCCTTCGGTATTGGATAGAGGCTTTACACAATGGAAAAACTATGGAATTAAAAAGATGGGACGTCTTTATAGAAAAGGTGTGTTCCTCTCGTTTCTGGAGGTACAACAGAAATATGGATTACATTCAAATAATTTTTTTAGATATTTACAATTGAAAGATTATGTTAAATCACATACACAAGAATACAAAATTAGAGAGCCAGAGATTCTAGATGAATGTTTGAATAAACATCCCAATACAGTCAAATTAATGTCGTATATTTATAATATTCTGTTAGCGAGAATCCGTCGACGGAATCACATAGAAAAGCATGGGAAAACGAATTAGTTCAACCCATAACGAAAGATATTTGGGATGAAAGTCTACAACATATACATCAATGTTTGTTAAATGCCAGACATTCTTTAATACAATTTAAAATATTACACAGATTACATTATTCTAAAACAAAATTTAATAGAATGTTTCCTAATATCTCTCCTATCTGCGATAAATGTCAATACTCTGAGGCTAATTTAACACATACCTTTGTAAATTGCATAAAAATTTAAACATTTTGGGTGGATATTTTTAAAATTATATCCGTAGTGGTTAATATTCAACTGGATCCCGATCCTAAATTAATAATATTGGGCATATCTGAACAATACCTAAAACTGACAATAAACCAAAGAAATTTCCTGGATTATAGTATAATAACTGGGAAAAAACTAGTATTAAAATTTAGGAAAAACCCTGTATCCCCTACAATTAAAATGTGGATTATGGAGATGTCGGAGACCTTAAATCTGGAAAAAATTAGATTTGTCTTAATTGACAAACCAGAATTATTTATTAGAATATGGTCGCCGTTCATAGATTATTTGAAGGAGTAGAATGGGCCAGCGCTGAGACGGAAGCTTGAACCCAGGACTAGACGAATAGTTTTGTTTTCTTACCTACGGACCTATCTCCTAAGTTGTATTATGGATAGTTTATTTTATGCTTCTAAGGTTTTTTTTTTCTTTTTCTTTATTTTTTCTATCTATTAAAAAAATATATAATAATTAGAGTCAATGTTAAGATGTAACCGATAAATGTAGACTCCTGCTACATTGGTAGTGGAGTCCTTGGATCCTGAATATTTAATATTTAACCGTTTAACAAAGTTTGTAATGGTTTGGACTAGGATATGTACATGCCTCTAATAAAAGTTAACTATAAAAAAAAGATAGTAGAAGTATCATAGGTCATCAACAGGTGTTCATAAATTTACATACATGTACATCGCCTTTAACACGACTGGAATAGTAAGATTAAATGAGAACTTACCAGTTTGAAGTTTGATCTTTATTTTATGAGGAGTCGAGTTGAGGGACTACGTGAATAGAAGCCCGTACAGCCGTTGGTGCGTCAATCTTCAAAGCAGCGGAATGAATTCACAGCTAACAATGACCGAAGTATAACGGTAAGATGATAAAACTAGAACTACCAGATGAGATCTATGAGGGTGGGAGCGGAGGGCACGTAGTCCCTCAACTCGACTCCTCATAAAATAAAGATCAAACTTCAAACTGGTAAGTTCTCGTTTAATCTTACTATTTTACTTCGGAGTCACGTGAGTGACTACGTGAAGACTTCAAAGCACTGTGAATACACGCCGCAGACTCAAATCCGACGTTCACACTGCCTGGATTGACTCAAAAGTCGTTAACAATCAATCATGCATCAGTAATACATTTGTTAAATTAAATAACAGTTTATTTACAAACAAATCATAACAAACCCCTCTAACTCAGGGGAAAAATGTAACAGTACTGACACCAGAATCAGCAAACACCCCGAGCCTTGAAATCGACTTGTGATAAAACCTCTGAAAAGTTAGCTCACTGGACCATCCTGCGGCCGCGAGGACCTTGAAATCGTTTGCACCGGCACCTTACTGTGTGGTTTTTTGTGACTAATAAACAAAGCCATCTCTGTTCCTCTCAGAGGTTTAGTAATCTCAATGTAACGAGATAAATGTGAGACTATACAGAAGCGATCATCTGCGGGGTATGCTGAAAACACAATCTTACATCCTGTCATGCCTCTTTTATTATGTTTAAGCAAATCATAGACATAAAATATAAATGGCATCAGCCGACACATGCATTCTATCTAGCCGTAGCTTTTGCAATGTTTGTACACGTTGGGCTGAAACCAACACCATAAGCATGACCACCTTCATAGTTAATTTGGCTATAGATAGGCTTGTAACCGGAGCCCACTGGCGAAGAACCATAAGAACCTCACTCACATTCCAAATCCCGGCATACCTGGGTTTAGGGGGATTAGAATTGAAAACTCCCTTCATGAATCGTGAACTAACGGATGTGTCCCTACTGTATGCAATTCTGCATTCATAGGTAAATAAGAAGACAGAGCACTTCTGGCTGAATTAATCGCACTGTAACTTAATTTTTTGGTCAAAATAAAGAGTTGACAAACTCCAATACATCCGTGATCCCTGCAGTGTGATATACAATATCGTGCTGTAGGCAGAATTGCTCCCACTTCCTTATATAGGTGATATATTGCTGCTGTGTACTATCCCTGCAGGCCGACGTGAGAACATCCACCGTCCGATGAGACAGTCCTCTCCCCAGGTATGGCCTCCTTAAAATCTGCAAATTAACAGATCAATACGATCCTATAAAGGATGTTGATCCCCAGTGACTGGATTTACGAGTAGATTTTTATTCTTGGGCATAAGCATGTAAGGCTCCCTAGCCATTTGTAATACAACGGGAAACCATGCTCGTGTAGGCCAATCTGGCACTAGCAATACCCCTGAAGCGGAGTCCTCCTTGATCTTTTGCAAACATCTGCTGATGAGACAGAATGAAGGAAATACATACACAAACATTCCTCCCCCAATGCAGCGAAAATGCATCCACTGCTACTGCCCCAGAATCTGGTTACCATGAAACATATCTAGGTAACTGATGATTTAATCGAGATGCAAACAAGTCAATATCTGGCAATGCATACTGATCAATCATTTGGTTAAATACATCCTGATTTAACATCCATTCAATGTTGTCATTAAACTGACGTGACCTCTTCCTGGCAAATAAAGTGCTGAAAGCCAGATATTTTGGTCAATACACCAGCTCCAAATCTGGTTAGCCAGTCTATCACAAGACTGTGACAACTCCACCCATGTGGTTTACATATGCCACTGCTGTGGTGTTGTCAATCTGACCTGCACATGCAGATCCCTCCTTGTAGAACAATAAGCTTTGAGCCCATACCAGGTGCCCAACAACTCTAAATAATTAATCCCTCTTAATTGAGGAAGCGATGTCTCATCCACATTCCATCTGCATCCACAACTAGAAGACATATCTGTTGCACCCCAACCCAGTGCACTTACATCAGTCTGTAATATCAGTGACGGTGATTCCACCAAACCTTCCTTAAATTTTTTGAAACATGTACTATCCACCATTGTATGTCAGCAATCGCCCCAGCTGACAACTGCATAGGCCTATCAAAAATGACCCCTTTGTATTCTCAGTGCCTGTTCCTTTGATGGTTGTAATTGTTGATAATGCAGAGGACCATGGAAAGGCTGCAACAACTTCCCAATAAAACTGGCTACTTGCCTAATCACAGGCCGTTGTTCTCCAACGAGATTAACACAGTCCTCAATTAACTGATTCAATTTATCCCTGGGCAAAGTTACCAACATGTGATTGGAATTAATGGTAAATCCCAGATAATCAATAATTTGGACTGGTGATAATTTAGATTTATCTGGGTGAATAACAAATCCCATTTGTTCAAAAGTGATTTTAACAACTGAAACTGATGATTGAGTTTCAGCATGAGTCTTTCCAACAATCAGAATATCATCTAAATAGGCCATTACCACATGCCCCTGAGCTCTAAGTAATGCTAACACAGGTTTTACCAATTTAGTAAATAATCTAGGAGCTGAAGTTAATCCATTCGGCAATGTCCTGAATTGCCACAGCTCAGTCATCCAAATAAATTTCAAATATCTTCTATCATTACCGTGAATAGACACTGCGTAATATGCATTCTTTAAATCAATGGTTCCCTGTGGTAAAGGTCTCCATTTTGAAATGCCTATAACAAACAAATTTGTTCGATAAATCCAGAATAATTGTACATCCCCCAGTCTTTTTAGATCTGGGAAATATACTTGACAGAAATTGTTGACTTTGATAGACAGAAGACTCAATTACCCCTTCTTATGTAACGACTGAATCTCTGCTTGAATAAGCACATTTTCCTCATCTGAAAAATAAGTTTATGACTAGGAAAATGTTGATTAGGTAGACTGTCCTTATAGTAAAATCCAATTTTTCACCCCTTCAATACACTAAGTATGAACAAATCTGATGTCAACTGCTGCCATTGTTTGAGAACAATTTTAACCTTCCCCAATTTGAACAGGAACATCAGTTAATTCATCGTCTGTCAATGTTATATTCCTTACCAGCATCTTTCCTTGCGGCCTTGTTGTCCTCGACTTCTTGTAGAGAACCTTTTTTTGCCTTGCTTCCAGCTGGCTTAATGAGGGCCATGGTTATAACAACCTCATAATAGTCTTTGACCCTTTTTGCAAGGTTACCACCAAACAACAGATTTCGTGGTGGTACACTGGTCGGTTTGCACAACTCTCCAAATTCGGGTTAGCACTGGCCTAATAGCGGCCCTCCCGATATTATTAATTTCAAAATGCATTACAAAGGAGTCCCAGTTCATCCTGGTGTGCTTCAACCATATCATTTGTATCAATAACTTTCACCACAGCTGTAATACCTGCTGACAACAGTTTAAGCACTTTTTTAAAACTTCATCTCCTGGGCCCTAGCAGGCAAACCCATCTATGCAAATTTGGTGATTAACCACCGATACCTTCAGGAGATCACAATTAACAGGAGCTTTATAGTTCTTTGCTACTTCATCCATAGCTAGCTCCTGTAACTGATGGGAGAGCATATACTGAATGGCTTCGGCCAATTCTACATCAATCGCCTTTCCTGCCTCTACACTCAGCAAACTTCCCAGCAATGTTCGGAATTACCTCCAACCGAACACCTTTACTGCTCTCCCCCAGCATAGAAACAGTGTCAGCAAACGGCCCTGATAGAACATCCTCCTCACAGGCAGGATAGTTCTGCAGCCCTGAAACAGGTGCTGCTAGCACAAGCTCTCCATCAGCCTGGCTTGGGCACCACTCCTCCTCACGGAGCTGGAACATCCTCCTCACAGGCAGGATAGTTCTGCAGCCCTGAAACAGGTGCTGCTAGCACAAGCTCTCCATCAGCCTGGCTTGGGCACCACTCCTCCCCACGGAGCTGGTCCCTGTCGAGCATTCTTTTGAAATAGAATCTCGACGTGGGAGAGCCGTGAGCAAACGGACTCTCCTATGGAGGGTATAACCTCCAGGCCCGACTCATTTACGGGCCACAGAGACTTGCCAGTGGCCTTCCACCCTACTGACAAGCCTCCACTGCCCCCCGGCAGTGGGTCCGCAACCACTGGCTGTGTAGCCAGCACCGGACCAGGTGTACCAGACGGGCCTCCATTCTCAACACTCTCCTGCCACTTTTCCTTTCTACCCCCGGAGCGCCTCGCCGACACCTTCTTCCCTTTCTGCAACATTCTCTACCCAAACCGTCGCAGAAATTGAACATGCGGTAAAATTTTTTTTTAAAAAAACCTTACCTCTTAAACTTGTTTAACGAAGAACTGCAAATGCTGGAGAATCGAGGGTGAAGTATGAAGAAGGGTCTCGACCCGCAACGTCGCCCATCTCCTTCGCTCCTTAGATGCTGCTGCACCCGCCGAATTCTCCAGCTCTTCGAATAACCCGCGGTTTACACCTACCGCTCGGAGGAGCGCTGCTGCTTCAACCGCCCGACTGCACCAGCGTCTGACGTCATGACGCACCAACGGCTGTACGGGCTTCTATTCACGTAGTCACTCACGTGACTCCGAAGTAAAATCCCATTATCTTGGAGTTACAGACAAATAGCTCATGTAACACTGTCCAGAATTCTAAATGCAATTTTTCCAGACGTGTTAAGCGGTTTAGTATAAAACTTCCGAAATGTGCATTCAACTGACTATCCTGCTGATGCAAGAATGTAATCATGAAGAACATCCATTCTATTGGCTGCCAACGTGGCTGCAGCCCTTGTAGAGTGTGACTTGAAAATATCTGCATTCACTCTCGCTTTCAACAGCGTACACTTTATCCATCTTGAAATAGTCTGCACCGACACTCTTGTGTGGCTTTTTATAGCTTATGAAGGAGGCTTTTTCATCATATTGTAGGTTCTTAGTAATCTCAATGTACCTTTTGACATAATTAACAACACACAATCTCGGATCTGGTGGTTATGCTGCCAGTTCCAACGTACCCAACAGTGCCTGACCTTCTCTGCTTTATGAGTTCATCCACATAATATATTACCTTCAGGTGGAGTTTGTGTAAAGACTGAGCTCTTTGTGTTGAAGTAAGTGCCATAAGCATCACTAATGTATGAGTGAGCTGCTCCAATGTTAACGATGCAGCTGGTGCCAATTTACGTAGAAACCTTAACACTGATTTTACATTCCAGACTTCTTTTAATTTGGCTTTGGAGGGTTCATATAAAAGACACCTTTCATAAACGTTGTCAGCAGTGGGTGAGTGTCAATCGTTTGTTACCCCACTCCAAGCACTAGATACGATGATAAGGCACTGCTCTATAACTTAGTCACTTCTCATCAAAGAATACTGAAAGAAATTCCTAAACATCTACTTCCGCTTTAAAGTAGTTCACATGTGCATCATCAGAAAACTTTTTCCACTGTTTTATGTAGGTTATATACTGCCCTCTTGTACCAACTTGGCAAGCTGCAGTGATCACATCAACTGTCCTGCTGGATAGTCCTATTTGCTCGAAGGCTCTCCTTAAACCCTGCAAATTAATAATTCGATACGATCATGCAGTGGGTAAGGCGCACGAGTGACATGTTGAACCAACAACTGTTTGTGTGTGTGAGCAATCATAGGAGCTTCTTTCAGCAGTCCTTTTAATAATGGAACCATGGCTAAGTAGGCCAATTTGGTACTACTATGATTCCTGTTGCCTTGTCTTGAATTATATTTTGCAGGCATCTTCCGATAAGGCACAATGGGGGGGGAACATAAAATGCTGATCCACCCCAGTTCAAAGAAAACGCATCTCTTGCTTCTGCCCCTGTGACTGGTTGCAAGGCTGCATACCTTTATACTTGATTATTAAGTCTTGAAGCAAACAGATCAACCACAGGTGTTCCATATCGAGATTTTATCTTGAGAACTGACTGATTTAACAGCGAGACCAGAGACGAGAGACGAGAGACAAGAGAGTTTATTGTCATGTGTCCCAGATAGGACAATGTCATTCTTGCTTTGCTTCAAAATAACAGAATATAGCAGGCATGAATACAGAACATATCAGTGTGTCCATATACCACTATATAAATATATACACACATTATTAATTAGCAGATAAAGTGCAAATACACAGATAATGGTCTATTAATGTTCAGAGATTTGTTGGCTGTGGGGAAGTAGTTATTTCTGAACCTGGACGTTGCAGTCTTCCGGCTCCTGCACCTTCTACCTGAAGGTAGAAGGGAGATGATTGTGTGGCCAGGATGGTGTGACTCCTTGCTGTTGCTGCCAAACTTTTTGAGGCAGTGAGTACGATAGATCCCCTCGATGGTAGGGAGGTCAGAGCCGATGATGAACTGGGCCGTGTTTACTACTTTTTGTAGTCTTTTCCGCTCCTGGCGCTCATGTTTCCGAACCAAGCCACGATGCAACCACTCTCTACTGCACACCTGTAGAAGTTAGAGAGTCCTCCTTTACATACAGACTCTCTGTAATCTCCTCAGGAAGTTGAGTTGCTGATGTGCTTTCTAAATCATTGCATCAGTGTTCTCGGACCAGGAGAGATCTTCGCAAATATGCATGCCCAGGAATTTGAAGCTCTTGACCCTCTCAACCATCGACCCATTGATATAAACGGGACTGTGGGTCCCCATCCTACCCCTTCCAAAGTCCACAATCAGTTCCTTTGTTTTGCTGGTGTTGAGGGCCAGGTTAATAACCATATAACAAACAATTACAGCATGGAAACGGGCCTTCTTGGCCCTTCAGGGTTATTCTGCTGGCACCATTTTGTCAGTCTGTCGCTCTCATTTCTGTACTCTGACTCGCCCCCATCAGTGATACGTCCCACAATAGTGGTGTCGTCAGTGAACTTGATGATGGGGTTCGCACTATGACCGGCTATGCAGTCCTGAGTATAGAGTAGAGCAGGAGGCTGAGCATGCAGACTTGAGGTGTTCTCGTGCCGATTGTTATCGAGGCTGACACATTTCCACCAATACGAACAGTCTGTGGTCTTTGAATGAGGAAGTCGAGTTTTTGTTGTCCAAGTGGTTCAGAGTGGAGTGGAGAGCCAGCGATATCGCATGCACTGTTGATCTGTTGTGGCGATAGGCAAACTGCAGTGGGTACAGGTTTTAGTCGAGGAGTTAATTTACGCCATGATCAACCTCTCAAAGCACTTCATCACTACCGACGTTGAGGCACGTCAACTTGCTCTTCTTGGGCACCGGTATAATTGATGCCCTTTTAAAACAGGTGGGAACCTCAGACCTCAGAAGTGAGAGGTTGAAAATGTCCACAAAAACTCCAGCCAGTTGGTCCGCACAGGTTTTTAGAACACGACCTGGTATACCATCAGGTCCAGGCACTTTTCAAGGTTTCACCCCTCTGAAGGATTTTCTGACATTGGCCTATGTGACTGAGACTGAAATACCATCACAGCTAATGGGAGCTCGAGAAGGCACATCAGTGCTCTCCCTACCAAACATGCTTAAAACGCATTGAGCTCGTCAGGGAGTTAAGTTTCGCTGACATTTGAGCTACCTCCTGATTTCGCCTTGTAGGAAGTGATTGCATTCAGACCCCACCACAGCTGCCGAACATCTGTCTCATCCTCCAGCTTGGAGCAGAAGTCCCTTTTGGTCTTCTTGATGGCCTTACCAAGGTCATATCTGGACTTCTTGTAGACCACTATATCATCAGACATGAATGCCCGATGTCTGGTCTTCAGAAGAGTGCGGATCTCAGAGTCCATCCATGGCTTCTGATTGGGAAACACTCGGACGGTTTTTGTAGGGATGCAGTCCTCCATACATTTCTTTATGAAGTCTGTAACGACTGTGGCGTATTCGTTCAGGTCCGTTGTCGTGTCCCTGAACATTGCCCAGTCTACACTCCAAACAGTCCTGGAGTTGTTTCTCTTCATCCTTGATGGTGGTGTAGCAGTGGTCGAGGGTGTTTAGTCCTCTGGTGCTGCAGGAGACTTGTTGGTGGAAGTTAGTGAGCGATTTCTTGAGGTTTGCTTTGTTGAAGTCCCCAGCAATGGTGGTAAACGCCTCGAGGTAAGGTGTTTGTTGACCACGGCATGCAGCTCCTCCAGTGCCAGACGGACGTCTGCCTGGGGTGGGATGTAGACCGCGGTCAGGATAATGGAGGTGAATTCCCTTGGAAGGTAGAAATGGCGGCACTTCTCCACCAGAGGTGTTGAGGTGTGGAGAGCAGGAGTTGGACAGGACTGCCACGTCTGAGCACCATGCAGAGTTGACCATGAGGCAGACGTCCCCACCTCTCCCTTTCCCAGATGCCTGCTTACTGTCCATTCGGTGGATGGAGAAACCTTCAGGCTGGACTGCTGAGTCTGGGGAGCTGGGGATGAGCCATGTCTCTGTGAAACAGAACACAGAACATTCCCTCAGCTCCCTTTGATAAAGCAACCTTGCCCTTAGGTCCTCCACTTTATTTTCTAGTGACTGTACATTGGCCAGTAGGAAGAGGTGGCCGAAATCCCCTCCGCTTCAGCCTGACCTGTAGTCCTGCCTGACGGCCACGTTTCCGTATTCCACGGAGCCCTCCTCGGTGTTTAAAGGTACAGTACTTAAGGGTCTCCGCAAGGTCGGGGAATGCCCCGAGATCGGGAATTCCCATAGAGACTGCACCTCCAGCTTCATTGCTGCTGGGGGATCCTGGCCGACCACTTCGATTCCGGACTCCCTGAAGGCCTCCCCGGTGTTTGTAGGTAAGGTTCTTACCGTGCCTGCACTCCTCCGCAAGGCTGGGGAATCCCCTCTGACCGGGGAATCCCTGACCGGCTCTAACCTCGGAGATTCTCTTACCAGCGCTAACAACGGGAGTCCTCAGTAGGTTTCCTGATGCAGGCGAGTTCATAAATGCTGTCATTTACTGTTTTTCTTTGTGCCGTTCTTTGTGCTGTTTGCAAAATGTTGCCGCAAGTAGGCGCCATTGTTATCAAACAGAATAGTAAGATTAAATGAGAACTTACCAGTTTGAAGTTTGATATTTATTTTATGAGGAGTCGAGTTGAGGGACAACGTGAACCCCGTAACAGCCGTTGGTGCGTCAATCTTCAAAGCAGCGGAGTGAATTCACAGCTAACAATGACTGAAGTATAATGGTAAGATAACAAAGACTAGAACTACCAGCTGAGATCTATGAGGGTGGGAGCGGAGGGCACGTAGTCCCTCAACTCGACTCCTCATAAAATAAAGATCAAACTTCAAACTGGCAAGTTCTCATTTAATCTTACTATTTTACTTCGGAGTCACATGAGAGACTACGTGAAGACTTAAAAGCACTGTGATTTCACGCCGTAGACCCAAATCCGGCGTTCACACTGCATCGATTGACTCAAAAGTCGTTAACAATCAATAATGCATCAATAATAACATTTGTTAAATGAATAACAGTTTATTTACAAACTAAATCATAACAACCCCTCTAACTCAGGGGGAAACTATAACAAAACTCAAAACAGAATGAGCAAACACCCCCAGCCTTGAAATCGACTTGTGATAAAACCTTTGAAAGGTCAGCTCACTGGACCATCCTGCGGCTGTGAGGATATGGTCTATTGGCATGTCCATTGCCCTTGCCGCGGAAGTTGATGCTGCCCTGGTGGAATGAGATTTGAATTTATCAGTATCAATTCCAGCACTTCCGAGGACCTGCTTTAGCCACCTTGAAATTGTTTGCACCGACACCTTACTGTGTGGTTTTTTGTGACTAATAAATAATGCAGACTGTTCCTCTTAGAGCTTTAGTGACCTCAATGTAACGAGATAAATGTGAGACTACACACAAGCGATCATCTGTGGGGTATGCTGAAAACACAATCTTACATCCTGTCATACCTCTTCTACTATGTTTAAGCAAATCATAGACATAAAATATAATGGCATCTGCCGACACATGCATTCTATCTAGCCGAAGCTTTTGCAATGTTTGTACACGTTGGGCTGAAACCAACGCCATAAGCATGACTAACTTCATAGTTAATTTGGCTATAGATAGGCTTGTAACCGGAGCCCACTGGCGAAGAAGCATAAGAACTTCAGTCACATTCCAAATAAACCGGCATGCCTGGGTTTAGGTGGATTTGAAATGAAAACTCCCTTCATGAATCGAGACACTAATGGATGTGTCCCTACTGTATGCAATTCTGAATTCATGGGTAAATAAGAAGACAGAGCACTTCTGGCTGAATTGATCGCACTGTAACTTAATTTTTGATCAAAATAAAGAGTTGACAAAAACTTCAATACGTCTGTGATCCCTGCAGTTTGATATGAAATATTCTGCTGTAGACAGAATTGCTCCCACTTCCTTATCGAGGAGATATATTGCTTCTGTGTACTATCCCTGCAGGCCGACGTGAAAACATCCACAGTACGATCAGACAGTCCTCTCCCCAGGTATGGCCTCCTTAAAATCTGCAAATCAACAGATCAATACGATCACGTAAAGGATGTTGATCCTCAGTTACTGGATTCTTTTTTTTGTTTTTTTTTGTTAAATATTTTTATTGTAGAAACATATTGATGAAAAATACATTATTTTACATAACTGAAAATACATTATAAGATACTTTCATGATATTAATAATATTAATATTATTATTAATATTAAAATTTAAGACTATATGCTTCTATACACTTTTCTAATTTTTTTATAAAGTAAGAAAAGATAGAGAGAGATAATATAGAAAATATGAAAGTGAATGGAGTGTTAATCATTAATCCGTCATTGGAGATATAGGCATGATTTATTATGAATAATTCTTCATCTATTCTAATATTCAGGCCTCAGTCAAGCCCTCGTACCGAGCCATTATGACCCTGTAAATATTCAATATATGGAGACCATATCTCTCTGAAGAGATCTAACCTGTCCATTAGGACAAGCCTCAATCTCTCCAGATGAAGTGTCTCCGACATTTCTGTATTCCACATTTTGATTGTGGGGGATGTAGGGCCTTTCCAAAATTTTAATATTAATTTTTTCCCAATTATTAAACCGTAATTACCATATAATAACCATATAACAATTATAGCACGGAAACAGGCCCTCTCGGCCCTTCCAGTCCGTGCCGACCATTTGTTTTCCCCTAGTCCCATCTACCTGCACTCAGACCATACCCCTCCATTCCCTTCACGTCCATATACCTATCCACTTTACTCTTAAATGTTAAAATCGATCCTGCCTCCACCACTTCTGCTGGAAGCTCATTCCACACAGCCACCACCCTCTGAGTAAAGAAGTTCCCCCTCACGTTACCCCGAAACCTCTGTCCCTTAATCAACCCTGTAATCAATAAAGATTCTTTGATTCGTCGTTATTAATTGGTCTGTTTCCAGTATTCCTAGTATTATTAACTTTGAATCAGGGGTCAAAATTATATTAACAACATTCGAAATTATCCTAAATATTTCTATCCAGAATTTTGTAATTTTTATACAGTTTGTAAATGAATGTGACAGATTAGCTTCTAAATGTTGACATTTATCGCATATGGGAGATACTTTTGGAAAGATGTTATGTAGTTTAGATTTTGAATAATGTAGTCTATGCAGTATTTTAAACTGTATAAGAGAGTGTTTAGCATTTAACGAACAATGGTGTATATGTTGTAAACTTTCGTCCCATACTTCTGGTCTAATAATTTGGCCTAGTTCATTTTCCCAAGATTGTCTATATATTTCTGTTGATGGGACATCACTTTCCAATAAGATGTTATATATATATGAAATCATTTTTTCTGTATTCGGATGTTTATTTAAGCATTCATCTAAAATTTCTATCTTTCTATTTCTAAGTTCCTGTGTATTTGCTTTAACATAGTCTCTGATTTGTAAATATCTAAAATAATCTTTAGGGTGTAGCCCATAAATTTGTTGTAACTCTTGAAATGAAAGGAAAGAGTTTTCCTTATAGAGATCACCCATCTTAATAATTCCCTTGTTTTTCCATTGTAAAAAAGCTTTATCCATCATTGAAGGTTTAAACGTAACGTTATTTACAATGGTAAGAGATAGTGGTATAGATTTTAGTTTTAATGTTTCCTTTATTTGTTTCCAAATACGTATTCCACTTTCTATTATCGGGTTTTCATTATAAATTTTCTTAGCTAAATTAATATTAGCAAATATTATAGAACTAATTTCAAAAGGAGAACAATCTTCCTTTTCCATATTTAACCAAGTTGGTTGGTTATCTGTTTCTTCTAACCAAAAATTCATATTTTTAACGTTGACTGCCCAGTAATAAAACATAAAATTTGGTAATGCTAAACCTCCATTTATTTTTGATTTACATAAATGTTTTTTATTTATTCTATGGCTCTTATAATCCCAAATGAAGTTAGTGATTAGGGAGTCCACCTTTTTAAAGAAATTTTTAGGGAGATATATCGGAATTAATTGGAAAAGATATAATAATTGTGGAAGAAAAATCATTTTTATTGTATTAATTTTACCTAACATTGAAATAGGTAGGGTTTTCCAATATAAAATATTCTTATTTAATATATTCAATAATGGTGGGAAGTAAGATTTAAATAAAGAGTCAAATCTTTTTGTTACGAAAATTCCAAGATATTTAATTTCTTCATTTGTTATCTTAAAAGAGAATTGTTGTAATATGTGTAAGTTATTCACCGTTATTGGCATAAGTTCACTTTTATTCCAATTGATACTATATCCTGAGAAGGATCCAAATTCAGTTATTAATTTTAACAAATTTCGGATACTAGTTTCTGGTTTTGTGATGTAAAGTAATACATCATCCGCATATAAGGAGATTTGATTTTTATTGTCTCTAGTATCGTATCCATATATTTCCGGATGTAATCTCACCCTCTGGGCTAGGGGTTCTATTGGAAGTGCAAACAATAGGGGGGATAAAGGGCAACCTTGTCTACAACCTCGAGATAGATTGAATTTAATTGATAACATTCGGTTTGTTGTTATTCTAGCTGTCGGATTTGTATATAACAATTTGATCCAAGTAATAAACTTCTCTCCCAGTTTGAAAGCTTCCATACCCGAATACAAATAAGGCCATTTTAATAGTAATTCTCTATTTTGTAAATCCAACCTTTTCAGGTTACATTTATTTAGAAATGCTTCTATTCCTATTTTATTTTCTGTTGTTTTAGCAGTGTATAAGTTTTTATAATATTGCATAAATCTTTCATTAATATCTTTAGGTTGTATTAGCAATTCGCCATTATGTGATTTAATCCTATGGATTATTTTTTCGGCTTCCATTTTCCTTAGTTGGCGAGCCAATAATTTTTGAGGTTTATCTCCGAATTCAAACTGTAATTGTTTAGTATGTTGATAAAGTTTTACAACTTGATCTGTATATATTTTATTTAATTTATATTTCAATGCAGCAATTTTATTATGTATTATTATAGCTGGATTCGCTGCATTCTGTATATCTAATTGTTTAATCTCCTTTTCAAAATCTTGTTGATCCTTACGATTCTTTTTATTATAAAATGCTTGGGAGGAAATCATGATTCCCCGGAGATATGCTTTAAATGTTTCCCATAATAAGGAGCGAGATATTTCCGGTTTATCATTTATTTCAAAAAAAATCTTAATTTGTGCTGTGATATATTCCTGAGTAATTTTATTTTTTTTAAATTTGTGGGTTAAATCTCCACTGTCCTGATTTTTCTATTTTACCATTTATTTTGATCTTAAATGTTAATGGTGCATATTCTGAAATTATAATATTGTCATATTTGGATTTATAAGTGAGTGAGATAAGTTTGGCATCCACCAAAAAATAATCTATTCTTGAGTAGGTTTTATGTACTGACGAATAAAAGGAGTATTCTCGTCCGGTAGGGTTTTCTATTCTCCAAACATCTTTGATATTAGTGGTTTCCATGTATGCATTTAATAAGTCACTAGAATGTGATTTAGTTTTCCTTTGCCTTGTAGATCTGTCTAAGTAAGGGTCTAGTGTACAATTAAAATCTCCTCCAATTATTAAATTGTATTGTGTTAATTCCGGGATATTGTTAAATACTTTCTTGAAAAACAATGGGCTATCAAAGTTTGGTCCATATACATTAACAAAAATAATTTTTTGTGTATTTAATTCTCCTATCACAATAATGTATCTGCCATCTTTATCATAGTTGATGTATGTTTAAATAAAATACCTTTACGAAATAATATTGCTACGCCTCTTGATTTATGCGTAAAAGAAGAATGGTACATTTTATCTATCCATTTAGCTTTCAACCTATGTTTAGCATCTTTTTTTAAATGGGTTTCTTGAATGAAAATTACGTCAGCAATTGCCTTTAAATGTGCAAATACCTTTCCTCTCTTAATCGGTTCATTAATACCTTTAACATTCCAACTACAGAACGTTATTCCCTCATTCCCCATATTCATTTTTGAGTCTAGCATCTTTTGTTTATGGAGGTCTACAATAGAGTCTATGGTTCAGCCCGACAGACCCGACCTTACACCCGAACATTGAATAGATGAATTTTAAGTCTCGTGAATGTCTCTCACGTATATATCTCCTTTGGTCCAATGTATAACTCCATTCAAACTGAAAAAAACAATAGTAGATTATATAAAAGAAGAGCAAAGGATAGATTAAGAAGTTAGTATTGTAGTTACTGGATTCACCAGTAGATTTTTATTCTTGGGAATAATCATGTGAGGCTCCCTAGCCATTTGTAATACAAGAGGAAACCATGCTTGTGTATGCCAATCTGGCACTACCAATACCCCTGAAGCAGAGTCCTGCTTGATGTTTTGCAAACATATGCTGATGCATACACAAACATTCCTCCCCAATGCAGCAAGAACGCATCCACCGCTGCTGCACCAGGATCTGGTTCCCATGAAACATATCTGGGCAACTGACGATTTAATCTAGATGCAAACAAGTCAATATCTGGCATTCCATAATGAACAATCACTTGATTAAATACATCCTGATTTAACATCCATTTTACTTCGGAGTCACGTGAGTGACTACGTGAATAGAAGCCCGTACAGCCGTTGGTGTGTCATGACGTCAGACGCTGGTGCAGTCGGCCGGTTGGAGCAGCAGCGCTCCTCCGAGCGGTAAGTTTAAACCGCGGGTTATACGGAGAGCTGGAGAATTTAGCGGGTGCAGCAGCATCTAAGGAGCGAGGGAGATGGGCGACGTTGCGGGTCGAGACCCTTCTACATACTTTACCCTCGATTCTCCAGCATTTGCAGTTCTTCGTTAAACAAGTTTAAAGAGGTAAGGTTTTTTAAAAAATTTTACCGCATGTCATTTTCTGCGACGGTTTTGGTAGAGAATGTTGCAGAAAGGGAAGAAGGTGTCGGCGAGGCGCTCCAGGAGTAGAAAGGAAAAGTGGCAGGAGAGTGTTGAGGATGGAGGCCCGTCTGGTACACCTGGTCCGGTGCTGGCTACACAGCCAGTGGTTGCGGACCCACTGCCGGGGGGCAGTGGAGGCTTGCCAGTAGGGTGGAAGGCCACTGGCAAGTCTCTGTGGCCCGTAAATGAGTCGGGCCTGGAGGTTATACCCTCCATAGGAGAGTCCGTTTGCTCACGGCTCTCCCACGTCGAGATTCTATTTCAAAAGAATGCTCGACAGGGACCAGCTCCGTGGGGAGGAGTGGTGCCCAAGCCAGGCTGATGGAGAGCTTGTGCTAGCAGCACCTGTTTCAGGGCTGCAGAACTATCCTGCCTGTGAGGAGGATGTTCCAGCTCCTTGAGGAGGAGTGGTGCCCAAGCCAGGCTGATGGAGAGCTTGTGCTAGCAGCACCTGTTTCAGGGCTGCAGAACTATCCTGTCTGTGAGGAGGATGTTCTATCAGGGCCGTTTGCTGACACTGTTTCTATGCTGGGGGAGAGCAGTAAAGGTGTTCGGTTGGAGGTAATTCTGAACATTGCTGGGAAGTTTGCTGAGTGTAGAGAGGCAGGAAAGGCGATTGATGTAGAATTGGCCGAAGCCATTCAGTATATGCTCTCCCACCAGTTACAGGAGCTAGCTATGGATGAAGTAGCAAAAAACTATAAAGCTCCTGTTAATTGTGATCTCCTGAAGGTACCGGTGGTTAATCACCAAATTTGCATAGATGGGTTTGCCTGCTAGGGCCCAGGAGATGAAGTTTTAAAAAAGTGCTTAAACTGTTGTAAGCAGGTATTACAGCTGTGGTGAAAGTTATTGATACAAATGATATGGTTGAAGCACACCAGGATGAACTGGGACTCCTTTGTAATGCATTTTGAAATTAATAATATCGGGAGGGCCGCTATTAGGCAGTGCTAACCCGAATTTGGCGAGTTGTGCAAACCGACCAGTGTACCACCACGAAATCTGTTGTTTGGTGGTAACCTTGCAAAAAGGGTCAAAGACTGTTATGAGGTTGTTATAACCATGGTCCTCATTAAGCCAGCTGGAAGCAAGGCAAAAAAGGTTCTCTACAAGAAGTCGAGGACAACAAGGCCGCAAGGAAAGATGCTGGTAAGGAATATAACATTGACAGACGATGAATTAACTGATGTTCCTGTTCAAATTGGGGAAGGTTAAAATTGTTCTCAAACAATGGCAGCAGTTGACATCAGATTTGTTCATACTTAGTGTATTGAAGGGGTGAAAAATTGGATTTTACTATGACAGTCTACCTAATCAACATTTTCCTAGTCGTAAACTTATTTTTCAGATGAGGAAAATGTGCTTATTCAAGCAGAGATTCAGTCGTTACATAAGAAGGGGTAATTGAGCCTTCTGTCTATCAAAGTCAACAATTTCTGTCAAGTATATTTCCCAGATCTAAAAAGACTGGGGGATGTAGAATTATTCTGGATGTATCGAATTTGAACAAATTTGTTTGTTATAGGCATTTAAAAATGGAGACCTTTACCACGGGCAAACATCTAGTGTCCAAAGGGTATTATATGGCAACCATTGATTTAAAGAATGCGTATTACGCAGTGCTTATTCATGGTGATGATAGAAGATATTTGAAATTTATTTGGATGACTGAGCTGTGGCAATTCAGGACATTGCCGAATGGATTAACTTCAGCTCCTAGATTATTTACTAAATTGGTAAAACCTGTGTTAGCATTACTTAGAGCTCAGGGGCATGTGGTAATGGCCTATTTAGATGATATTCTGATTGTTGGAAAGACTCATGCTGAAACTCAATCATCAGTTTCAGTTGTTAAAATCACTTTTGAACAAATGGGATTTGTTATTCACCCAGATAAATCTAAATTATCACCAGTCCAAATTATTGATTATCTGGGATTTACCATTAATTCCAATCACATGTTGGTAACTTTGCCCAGGGATAAATTGAATCAGTTAATTGAGGACTGTGTTAATCTCGTTGGAGAACAACGGCCTTCGATTAGACAAGTAGCCAGTTTTATTGGGAAGTTGTTGCAGCCTTTCCAGCTGTGCAGTATGGTCCTCTGCATTATCAACAATTACAACCATCAAAGGAACAGGCACTGAGAATACAAAGGGGCCATTTTTGATAGGCCTATGCAGTTGTCAGCTGGGGCGATTGCTGACATACAATGGTGGATAGTACATGTTTCAAAAAATTTAAGGAAGGTTTGGTGGAGTCACCGTCACTGATATTACAGACTGATGTAAGTGCACTGGGTTGGGGTGCAACAGATATGTCTTCTAGTTGTGGAGGCAGATGGAATGTGGATGAGACATCGCTTCCTCAATTAAGAGGGATTAATTATTTATAGTTGTTGGGCACCTGGTATGGGCTCAAAGCTTATTGTTCTACAAGGAGGGATCTGCATGTGCAGGTCAGATTGACAACACCACAGCAGTGGCATATGTAAACCACATGGGTGGAGTTAAGTCACAGTCTTGTGATAGACTGGCTAACCAGATTTGGAGCTGGTGTATTGACCAAAATATCTGGCTTTCAGCACTTTATTTGCCAGGAAGAGGTCACATCAGTTTAATGACAACATTGAATGGATGTTAAATCAGGATGTATTTAACCAAATGATTGATCAGTATGCATTGCCAGATATTGACTTGTTTGCATCTCGATTAAATCATCAGTTACCTAGATATGTTTCATGGTAACCAGATACTGGGGCAGTAGCAGTGGATGCATATTCGCTGCATTGGGGGAGGAATGTTTGTGTATGTATTTCCTTCATTCTGTCTCATCAGCAGATGTTTGCAAAAGATCAAGGAGGACTCCGCTTCAGGGTATTGCTAGTGCCAGATTGGCCTACACGAGCATGGTTTCCCGTTGTATTACAAATGGCTAGGGAGCCTTACATGCTTATGCCCAAGAATAAAATCTACTGGTAAATCCAGTCACTGGGGATCAACATCCTTTATAGGATCGTATTGATTTGTTAATTTGCAGATTTTAAGGAGGCCATATCTGGGGAGAGGACTGTCTCATCGGACGTGGATGTTCTCACGTCGGCCTGCAGGGATAGTACACAGCAGCAATATATCACCTATATAAGGAAGTGGGAGCAATTCTGCCTACAGCACGATATTGTATATCACACTGCAGGGATCACGGATGTATTGGAGTTTGTCAACTCTTTATTTTGACCAAAAAATTAAGTTACAGTGCAATTAATTCAGCCAGAAGTGCTCTGTCTTCTTATTTACCTATGAATGCAGAATTGCATACAGTAGGGACACATCCGTTAGTTCACGATTCAGGAAGGGAGTTTTCAATTCTAATCCTCCTAACCCCAGGTATGCCAGTATTTGGAATGTGAGTGAGGTTCTTATGCTTCTTCGCCAGTGGGCTCCGGTTACAAGCCTATCTATAGCCAAATTAACTATGAAGATGGTCATGCTTATGGTGTTGGTTTCAGCCCAACGTGTACAAACATTGCAAAAGCTACGGCTAGATAGAATGCATGTGTCGGCTGATGCCATTATATTTTTTGTCTATGATTTGCTTAAACATAATAAAAGAGGCATGACAGGATGTAAGATTGTGTTTTCAGCATACCCCGCAGATGATCGCTTCTGTATAGTCTCACATTTATCTCGTTACATTGAGATTACTAAACCTCTGAGAGGAACAGAGTTGGCTTTGTTTATTAGTCACAAAAAACCACACAGTAAGCTGTCGGTGCAAACGATTTCAAGGTCCTCGCGGCCGCAGGATGGTCCAGTGAGCTAACTTTTCAGAGGTTTTATCACTAGCCGATTTCAAGGCTCGAGGTGTTTGCTGATTCTGGTGTCAGTAGTGTTACATTTTTCCCCTGAGTTAGAGGGGTTTGTTATGATTTGTTTGTAAATAAACTGTTATTTCATTTAACAAATGTATTACTGATGCATGATTGATTGTTAACGACTTTTGAGTCAATCCAGGCAGTGTGAACGTCGGATTTGAGTCTGTGGCGTGAATTCACAGTGCTTTGAAGTCTTCACGTAGTCACTCACGTGACTCCGAAGTAAAATAGTAAGATTAAACGAGAACTTACCAGTTTGAAGTTTGATCTTTATTTTATGAGGAGTCGAGTTGAGGGACTACGTGCCCTCCGCTCCCACCCTCATAGATCTCATCTGGTAGTTCTAGTTTTATCATCTTACCGTTATACTTCGGTCATTGTTAGCTGTGAATTCATTCCACTGCTTTGAAGATTGACGCACCAACGGCTGTACGGGCTTCTATTCACGTAGTCCCTCAACTCGACTCCTCATAAAATAAAGATCAAACTTCAAACTGGTAAGTTCTCATTTAATCTTACTATTCTATGTTATCATTGAACTGACGTGACCTAATGTCAGCTACAGTGTTGAATCTTCCTGGCAAATAAATTGCTGAAAGCCAGATATTTTTGTGAATACACCAGCTCCAAATCTAGTTAGCCAGTCTATCACAAGA
This sequence comes from Okamejei kenojei, assembly GCA_035221665.1. NCBI lineage: Eukaryota > Metazoa > Chordata > Chondrichthyes > Rajiformes > Rajidae > Okamejei > Okamejei kenojei. The sequence goes on along the minus strand of CM069140.1, from coordinate 79,864,551 downwards.
CTGTGACTTGACTCCACCCATGTGGTTTACATATGCCACTGCTGTGGTGTTGTCAATCTGAACCTGCACATGCAAGTCCCTCCTGGTAGAACAATAAGCTTTAAGCCCATACCAGGTTCCCAACAACTAAATAATTGATCCCTCTTAATTGAAGAAGGGATGTCTCATCAACATTCCATCGCCTCCACAACTAGAAGACATATCTGTTGCACCCCTTCCCAGTGCACTTACATCAGTCTGTAATATCATTGAAGGTGGTTCCACCAAGACCTTCCTAAACCTTTTTGAAACATTTACTATCCACCATTGTACGTCAGAAATTGCCCCAACTGACAATTGCATAGGCCTATCAAAATGGCCCATTTGTATTCTCAGTTCCTGTTCCTTTGATCGTTGTAATTGTTGATAATGTAGAGGACCATACTGCACAGCTGGAAATACAGCAACAAACTTCCCAATCAACCTGGCTATATAACCATATAACCATATAACAATTACAGCACGGAAACAGGCCCTCTCGGCCCTTCCAGTCCATGCTGACCATTTGTTTTCCCCTAGTCCCATCTACCTGCACTCAGACCATACCCCTCCATTCCCTTCACGTCCATATACCTATCCACTTTACTCTTAAATGTTAAAATCGATCCTGCCTCCACCACTTCTGCTGGAAGCTGATTCCACACAGCCACCACCCTCTGAGTAAAGAAGTTCCCCCTCACGTTACCCCGAAACCTCTGTCCCTTAATTCTCATGTCTACTCATTAGGCTACTTGTCTAATTCAAGGCCATTTTTCTCCAAGGAGATTAACACAGTCCTCAATTAACTGATTCAATTTATCCCTGGGCAAAGTTACCAACATGTGATTTGAATTTATGGTAAATCCCAAATAATCAATGATTTGGACTGGTGATAATTTGGATTTATCTGGATGAACGACAAACCCCAATTGTTCAAAAGTGAATTTAACAACTGAAACTGACGACTGAGTTTCAGCATGAGTCTTTCCAACAAATTGAATATCATCTAAATAGGCCATTACCACATGCCCCTGAGCTCTGAGTAATGCTAACACAGGTTTTACCAATTTAGTAAATAGCCTAGGAGCTGAAGTTAATCCATTAGGCAATGCCTTGAATTGCCACAACTGAGTCATCCAAATAAATTTAAAATACCTTCTATCACCATGAATAGACACTGGGTAATACGCATCCTTTAAATCAATGCTTGCCATATAACACCCTTTGGAAACTGGATGTTTGGCCGCGGTAAAGGTTTCCATTTTGAAATGCCTATAACAAACAAATTTGTTCAAACTCGTTAAATCCAGGATAATTCTACATCCCCCCAGTCCTTTTAGATCTGGGTAATATACTTGACACAAATTGTCGACTTTAATAGACTGAAGTCTCAATTACCCCTTTCTTATATAATGACTGAATCTCTGTTTGAATAAGCACATTTTCTTCATCTGAAAATATAAGTTTCCGACTAGGAGCATGTTGATTAGGTGGACTGTCATTAGTGTAAAATTAGAGTAAAATTCAATTTTCACCCCTTCAACACTGCTAAGTATAAACAAATCTGATGTCAACTGCCTTTGTTTGAGAAACAATTTTAACCTTCCCCTAATTTCAATAGCAACATTAGTTAATTAATTGTCTGTCAACGGTATATTCCTTACCGGCATCTGTCTTTGCTGACCTTGTTGTCCACGACCTCTTGTAGAGAAAGGCACCTTCCCCTTCATACCGGTGGCAGCTTGCCAGTTGCGATATTGAAGACCTGAACGGCTGGTTCCTTCTCCTGCATCCACACTGGGCCTTTCCGATAAGGAAAAAACCTTTTGCCTCGTTTGCCAGCCGGCTTAATGAGGGCCATGGTTTTAACATCTTCATGACAGTCTTTTACCCTTTTTGCAAGGTTACCTCCAAACAGCAGATTTTGTGGCGGTATACTGGGCGGTTTGCACAAACTCGCCAAGTTAGGATTAATCACTGGCCTTATAGCGGCCCTTCTGATATTGTTAATTTAAAAGAATGCACTACAAAAGAATCCAAGTGCATCCTGGTGTGCTTCAAACATATTCCCTGTATCAATAACTTTCACAAAAGCCGTGACACCTGCCGGCAACAGTTTAAGCACTTTTTGGAATTTCATCTCCTGGACCTAGCTGGCACACACAACTGTGACCAAATTTGGTGATTAACCACCGGTACCTTCAGGAGATCACAATTAATAGGAGCTTCATACTTTTTTGCTGCTTCATCCATAGCTAGCTCTTGTAACTGGTGGGAGAGCATATACTGAATTGCGTCAGCCAATTCTGCCTCAATCGCCTCTCCTGCCTCTCTAGGCACAGCAAATTTTTCAGCAATATTCAGAATTATCTCCAACTGAACTCCTTTACTGCTCTCCCCCACCATAGAATCAGTGTCAGCAAACTGCACTGATGGAACATCCTCCTCACAGGCAGGATATTCCTGCAGCCCTGTAACAGGTGCTGCTAGCACAAGCTCTCCCATGGAGCTGGTCCCTGTCGAGCATTCTTTGTAATAAAATCTCGACCTGGGAGAGCCGTGAGCAAACGGACTCTCCTATTGAGGGTATAACCTCCAGGCCTGACTCAGGGTCCGCGGGCCTATCTGACTTGCCAGTGGCCTTCCGCCCTACTGGCAAGCCTACACTGCTCACAGGAAGTGGATCCGCAACCACTGGCTGTGTAGCCAGCACCGGACCAGTGTACCAGACCGGCCTCCATCAACAACTCTGTCCTGGCCATCTCCCTTCCAACCTCCAGAGCGCCTCGCCGACACATTCTTCATTTTCTGCAACATTTCACAAACAGACGTCCAACCATCGCAGAAAATGACCACTGGAAAAAAGTTTAAAACTTACCTCGCGTTTTTAAACTTATCGCTTGGAGGAGCACTGCTGCTCCAACCAGCCGACTGTACCAATGCGTCTGACGTCATGATGCACCAACAGCTGTACGGGGTTCACGTAGTCACTCACGTGACTCTGAAGTAAAATGCTATCATTCTGTTAGTTCATTTAATTTTCTTGACCTGGTGTCTGCTTCAATGTTGTATCTAACTGGTCTGCAGCTACACCCATATTCTCCTCTCTATACACCATGCCCAAATGGACGTTGCCAGTGCATCACATGATTGAAAGTTAGAGCCACCCATCTGGTTTACATACGTTACTGCTGTTGTGTTGTCCAATTGTAACCATCTTCTTCTTGCGTTTGAGGCAGCAGAAGTCTGCAGCAGGGTGATGCCATCCGGTTCGACATCAGTAGGTGCCCACCCTAAAAAGGGTGCATGCTCCCAGTTGGTGCCAAGCTGCGGTGCTGCTGCTGTCTCTGTTTGTTGTCGTTCGCCTGACTGAGGTCAGCAGACAGGGCACACCACGGGGAGGTCGACAACATGAGCTCCCAATTGTAACCTAATGTGCATATCATAGTTATTCCCACAATACGTTCTCAATGCATGGAATGCTGCTAGCATTTCTAAAAAGTTGATGCCATACTTTTTGCCATGCCTCAACTGGTCCTCTTTCCACCTACCACCACAACTAGTATTGGTGTTAGTTGCACCCCAGTCCTGTCCACTAGCATTACTTTGTAATGTTATTGTGGGTTCACTAGGTACAATGAAACCTGTACACTCGTTTGTGTGCTCAATCCACCACTGTAACTCTGATATCGACTATGTCATCAGCCTCGTACATCTTTCAAAATGTCCCTTATTCAATTTTAGGGCAAAAACCTTCTCACGATCCAGACTTCTATAGTACATGGCCCCATTTTGTGTATCTGGGAAGGCAGCTACCAGCTTGCCTATCACCCTCGCAACCTGCTGTATAGTAGGCTTCTCATTTTCAAGTAAGCCTTTGCATGCATTTACAATATTCTGTTTCTTATCTGTGGGTAGGGTCACAGACATATCTGAAGTGTTTTTGACAAAGCTAAGATATGCAATAGTTTTTGTCGGCTCGTGCATGGACTTTCCTGGATGAATAACAAATCCTAGATCTTCAAGGAGTGTCTTGGTTGCTGAAGTCTGTCACACTTTCCCATAATGAGTATGTCATTGATAAATCCCACAACAATATTCCCTTCAGTTCTGAGTAAAGCAAACACTAGCTTTAGGATCTTTAAAAATAGCCTAGGGGCTGTACTCAACCCATTAGGTAGAGCCTTATGGGCCTGTCCCACCTACGTGAGTTTTTTGGCGACTGCCGGCACACGACATAGGTCGTTGCAGTTCGTTGAAAATTTTCAACATGTTGAAAATCCAGCGGCGAACAGCAAGACGCTAGGACTCTTTGGGTGACTGAGGAGACTACTCACGACCTTACAGGCAACACTCTGGTGACATGTCGCGGGGTGAAGTCTGAATGATCGTGAGTAGTCACCCAAAGAGTTGTACATTGTACTGGTCGCCGCTGGATGTTGAACATTTTCGGATACCTGCAATGACCTGTGTCGGGTGCTGGCAGTCGCCGAAAAAGTCGCGTGAGTGGGACAGGCCCATTAAACTGCCACAACTGGCCTTGCCAGGTAAACTTCAGATATTTCCTGTGACTCTCGTGTATTGGTATCAAATGCATGCTCGAGATCGATTGCGGCCATAAAGCAATCCTCTGTAATCAGCTGTTTTGCTGAATGAAAATTATCCATTTTGAAATGGTTATATTCCAAGCACGTGTTCAGACAATCCAAATCAAGAATGATTCGGTATTCTCAATTTTCTTAGGCCCTGTGAAGATGTTAGAAACATATTCATCTTGTTCATGGACAGTCTGCTCAATCACACCCTTTTTGTGTAATTTCACAATCTCAACTTGGATAGCTATAGTTTCCTCTGCATACCGATTGTACGGGAAATTAGGTTTTCTTGCCATGGAAGAAACTGGTCAGACAGAAACTCAATCTTATAGCCATTTATTGCTTGTAAAATGAAAGGGTCGGTGGTTACTTTTTCCCACTTGCTTTTGAACAGCCTCAATCTACCTCCGACTATAAAATCCTCAGCACATTTCATGCTTAGGAATTACATTCACCTACCTCAACTGGCTTAGGTGGTTGACCGGTACCATCTACTGACTCTAGTTTTTGTTCTGTCCCCTCCCTTTGGCTCTGTCGTTGTGGCCTGCTGGAGGTCGAGACTGAGGGTGTCAAACACGCTGCCTCCATGGTGAGCGCTGTGAACCTGTGCCTAAAAAAGGCCTCTGGTTCTATCTAAGTTGCGTAGGCCTGGTGCTCCAACCAGCCTCAGTGTAGCGGTTTCTGCCGCTAGCTTAGTAGGGATGATATGCATGCCGGTAGTCGTGAGACTTACCCACAGAAGGTGTCTTTACCACACCCCCGGCAGCCTTGTATTCCTCTTGCAAGTCTTTTACTTGCTTGCTCAAATCTTCTCCGAAAAGATACTTTGCAGACTGAACATTGCTTGCTCTGCACAAATGTGCATATTTTGGGTTTATCTCAGGTCTCATACAATCCTTGCGAATGCAGTTGAGCTCAAACTGTGCATTACACAGCAGGGCTAAGGTGTCTTGCTTCATAAGCCTGAAAAGACTAGGCTTGTTTTCACTGGAGTTTAGAAGGATGAGGGGATATCTTATAGAAACATATACAATTTTAAAAGGACTGGACAAGCTAGATGCAGGAAAGATGTTCCCAATGTTGGGCGAGTCCAGAACCAGGGGCCACAGTCTTAGAATAAAGGGGAGGCAATTTAAGACAGTGAGCAAAAAGGTTTTCACCCAGAGAGTTATGAATTTGTGGAATTCCCTGCCACTGAGGGCAGTGGAGGACAAATCAATGGATGGATTTAAGAGAGTTATATAAGAGCTCTAGGGTCTAGTGGAATCAAGGGATATGGGGAGAAGGCAGGACGGGTTAATGATTGGGGACGATCAGCCATGATCACAATGAATGGCGGTGCTGGCTCTAAGGGCCGAATGGCCTCCTCCTGCACCTATTTTCTATGTTTCTATGAATTGCAAATGGGTATACTGCAAAATGCTGGAATTCAAAGAGAAATTGTTGCAATACTTGAACGCTTGATAAGACAAAACAACCATTACATTGAAACACTTAAAATGGCAAAGGAAAGAATGAGTGGTTTACCAGAGGCATCAATCATCATGGATCCAAATCATTCGCCAGCTTTCGAACATGAAAGGTGGTTTAACAATCAAATTGCCATTGTATTTGCTGTCATAATACCAAATGATAATGACCCTCAGGCAACATCACGGCATATTGTCTTGAAAGAAAGAGGAGGAGGCCTGAAAATCATTTCAGAGTCTCATAGGTCATATGATAGTTTTTAATACATCTTTTTCTTTCCACATGGAGATGATGGATGGCATCACCAACTCCAAATGTGAAACCACAAGAAATTGACAGCAATGCGATATGATGCCTATAGCATCATGAATCGTGATAATGAATTAAATTACCTTTTGAGAGGAGGATGACTCTTTCAACAATATGTCGTTGATATGGCAGCTAAGATTGAGGCTGATAGGCTCAATTATTTTTGCATAAATCAAGACAACTTACAAAGGCCTTATGGATGCATTAAACAACAATGATGATTTGGAAAACATCGGGAAGCGCATCTTTCTCTCCTTGAAATTTGTCGGTTGACCAAGATACATGATGGAATGATGCCAGGATGCCATGATGTATGTTCGGAAGTATGGCAATGCTTCATTCTTCATTACGATGACTTGCAATCCAAACTGGAGTCAGATCCGGCAGTTCCTCTTTTGCAATCAGCAGCCATGTGATAGACCAGACTTGATTGTAAGAGTATTTGATCTGAAAAGGAAGCTATTCATCAAGTACGTCACTGGACCAAATAAGCTCTTTGGTGTAAACTGTACAGCTTTTGTCTTCACTATGGAATATCAGAAGAGAGGCCTGCCTTGTTTGCACTGTCTGCTGTGGCTTGACCAAGCAACTAAGCCAAGACCAAATGATTTTGACAGATTTGTGCAAGCTGAAATACCAGACCCACAAGTAGATCCTGAGCTGCATGAATTGGTTCTCAAGCACATGATTCATGGACCATTCTGAAACCACACCTCTCCATGTTGGAAGAAAGGAACATGCAGTAAGAGATTCCCAAAGCCATTTATCGCAAGCACAAGGTGTGGACATAATGCATATGCTCTATACAGGAGAAGATCTCCAGACATGGGAGGATTTCAGGGACATCAAGAGGGAAGCCAGCATCAACCTATCACTTCTGATTGGGTGGTGCACTATAATGCTCAACCATTGAAGTTGTTCAAATGTCACATCAACGTTGAGATATGCTGCTCTATAAAGTCAGTCAAATACATCATTAAGTACACCATGAAGGGAAGTGATCAAGCATTTTTAAAAGTTAACAGGGATGACAAAATTTCACAGTACTTGACTGGCAGATACATTGGTCCATCAGAAACAGTGCCATTAATCCTTGGATTTCTGACTGATGAGAGACTCCGCTGTCTTTCGACTCCATGTACATCTACCAGAACAGCAACGAGTCTTTTTCAGACCTGATGCTGCTGAACAAGGGACCAATGATGCTATGACAAGAACGACTAACTGAATTCATGGCATTCTGTTCTCAAGAGCCATTTCCAAGATCACTCAACTATGCTGATGTTCCACGATTTTGCACACGGAACAATAAGAGATGGCAAAGAAGGAAGGTTGGTAAGAGAGTGCAAGATCATCCAGGTATGTTTGAAGCCAATGTTCTGGGACGAGCATATACCATGTCTCCAAAATGTGGTGACCTCTATTACTTGACACTGCTTCTCCATCACATAAATGGGCCAGTATCCTTTGATTCATTGAAGACACATGATGGACAAATTTACCCTTTCTACAAAGACGCCTGCAGACAAGGAGGTTTGTTGCAGACTGACGACCATTTGAAGATGCTGAGAACACGTCTTCCCAGTGCAATGAGAGATGTGTTTGTTGTTTTGCTGATTAATACTGCGATCAACAATCATCGACAATAATGGGATCACTTCAAGAATTCAATTTCTGAAGATTACCTTGAAAAAGAATGGAAAACAATGAATGATCCTAATATCATGATCAGGTTCTGTTGTACATTCAAGACAAACTTGAGAATTACAACAAAACAACGGAATACTTTAATTTGCCACAACCAAGAAATGGAAGGATACACCTTGATGATGACAATCCAGAATTGCTGTAGGAATTGCAATACTATAGAACTGAACAACTGCAATTTGTTGAGGAGAATGAGCCGCTGTTGAATACTGAGCAGAGAGCAGTGTATGACCAGGTATGGAACTCCTAGAAAAGGAATCTCCCTTCAATCTTTTTCATTGATGCACCAGGAGGAACAGGAAAAACATTTATCACCAATATGATCCACTCCAAAGTTAGAGGTCAAGGTGATGTGGCTATAGCTGTAGCATTGTCTGGGATAGCAGCTACATTAATGCCTGGAGGAAGAACTGCACATTCCCGATTCAAGATACCCATCCAAGTGGCCAAGGATACATTCTGCAACATTGAGAAGAACTCTAAGACGGCACATTTGATGAGGCAATGGAAACTCATTGTTTCGGACGAATGTCCAATGATTTGAAACAGAATTCCTCGATTCATTCGAGCTCTCTGGATTACCACCACACACATTGGAGTTGAAAAAAGGATCTCCAATCATATTAATGAGAAACTTGAAACCCCCAAAGCTATGCAATGGAATGAGGATGATAGTGGAACAGCCACACAATAATCTGATCGTTGCAAAAATCAACATGGGAGCCTTCAAAGAAGACATTATTCTTATTTCTAGTATAGCACTCACTTTAACAGAAGATGAAGACATTCCCCTTCAGTGGACCCAATTCCCCATTCACTCGAGTTTTGCTATGACGATCCATAAAGCACAAGGACAAACAATGCAGAAGGTGTTGATCTACCTCGACAAACTGGTATTTCAGCATGGACAACAATTTGTGGCTCTTAGCCGAGGAAAGCCAGTTGTCCTAAATGAGGGGAACACAACGACCAAGAATGTTGTCATTAAAAGCGTGCCTCGTTGAATGATGACTTCTGATCATAGAAACATAGAAAATAGGTGCAGGAGTAGGCCATTCGACCCTTCGAGCCTGCACCGCCATTCAATATGATCATGGCTGATCATCCAACTCAGTATCCTGTACCTGCCTTCTCTCCATACCCACTGATCCCTTTAGCCACAAGGGCCACATCTAACTCCCTCTTAAATATAGCCAATGAACTGACCTCAACTACCTTCTGTGGCAGAGAATTCCACAGATTCACCACTCTCTGTGTGAAAAATGGTTTTCTCATCTCGGTCCAAAAAGACTTCCCCCTTATACTTAAACTGTGACCCCTTGTTCTGAAGTTCCCCAACATCGGGAAGAATCTCCCAGCATCTAGCCTGTCCAACCCCTTAAGAATTTTGTAAGTCTCTATAAGATCCCCCCTCAATCTCCTAAATTCCAGCGAGCACAAGCCGAGTCTATCCAGTCTTTCTTTATATGGAAGTCCTGCCATCCCAGGAATCAGTCTGGTGAACCTTCCCTGTACTCCCTCTATGGCAAGGATGTCTTTCCTCATTCTCTTTTTTGTCATTGTCATTGTCTCTTTCTTTTTTTATCAACAGCAAAGAGGCATCAATAGACAATAGACAATAGGTGCAGGAGTAGGTCATTCGGCCCTTCGAGTCAGCACCGCCATCCAATGTGATCATGGCTGATCAGTAACCTGTTCCTGCCTTCTCCCCATATCCCCTGACTCCGCTATTTTTAAGAGCTCTATCTAGCTCTCTTGAAAGCATCCAGAGAACCTCCTCCACCGCCATCTGAGGCAGAGAATTCCACAGACTAACCACTCTCTGTGAGGCAAGAGGCAGTGAGCAGCAGAACACAACACGAGACAGAACAAGAAAGAATTGAACGTAATAATTCTCATCGTTAATATTTAAATTGTTGTTGTATTTTAAGAGTCATTCACATTTTAAACGTTAATAAAACCTTTTTCCACTTTTCATTCTTGCGTCTTCTTCACAACAATGGAAACCTAATAGGCAGGAATAGCTGCGCTGTCAGAGAGCCACTGGGGGGGATGTTGTGGGAAGATGGACTGAATGCCTGGGGGGAAGGGGAATGGCAAGGAGCAGAGTAAGGGGGGGGTGAAGGGAGGAGGGGTGACTGAGTGAACTGCCACCACATCAGCCGTGAGTGACTGCACTGCCAGCCCACCAGCCAGGAGCAAGTGAACTGCCAGCTCACCTGCTGTAAGTGACTGAACTGCCAGCTCACGAGCCATGGGTGACTGCACTGCCAGCCCACCAGCTATGGGTAAGTGAACTGCCAGCTCACAAGCTGTAAGTGACTGAACTGCCAGCCAACCAGCCGTGAGTAACTGCACTGCCAGCCGACCAGCCATGAGTAAGCAAACTGCCAGCTCACCAGCCATGACTCACTGAATGGCGAGCCCAATAATCCATTCAGTCCACCCTCTCCCCTTCTCTCTCACGGAGTGTGTCGCCTGTTTCGGGCAGAATTTCTCGCAGTTTCTCAGCCGCCAGCCTGCCAGGCCTGAGTGACTGTACTGTCAGGCCTGAGTAACTGAGTTGCCTGGCTTCAGTGACTGAGCTGCCTGCCCAAGAATCCATTCAGCCCACAATGTCCATACTAGCCCTCTGGAAACCAGCCCTTCAACCCAGAACACCCATACTAGTACTCCAGAAAGCACTCATGTTTTCTCCAGGATTCCAGCATCAGCAGTTCCTTCAATCACTAAATTAATGTAACCCGCACACTAAATGTGTTTACCAGCACCTTCTTCTCTGTGTGAATGATACAAATAGAGAAAATAGATGTTTTCAAATGAATTAATGGTTTTCCTTTGTTTTAGGTAGTTGCATTTGACAATGGGGGGGTCAAGACTGGAAGCATTATGACTGGATGAAGATCACAACTGTTGTTATTCCTGCAGATTTTGACCAAGGAATGATCTGTTATGCTCATGCATATGAGCATTGAGTTAACACAAGTGCTAATTAATTTTACTACAGTTCTCCACAGAACCTTCTAATTAGGTTGTAGGTTTGCAGAGAGCTTGCCATTCACTCCTCTAGTGTTAAATGTCTGCCCATTATTTGTAGTTACAATGCTAGTTGCCATTTCAATTTGGCCATGCTCTTCATTGGCCTCAGTCTATTTGCCTTTACCCACCACAAACTGAGGTTATACTGGAGGATTCATAGAACATAATTCAGCAGAGAACAGGCTCTTCAGCTCACCATGCCTGCGCCACTGCCATGGTGCCAATCTAAACTTACCGCATCTGCCTGCACGTGGTCTAGCAAGTTCAGCGTGACTTATTCTGTGGGTAGTCATGTCTTATGACCATGATTGCGTTTTTGAGGAGGTGACAAAGGTGATCAATGAGGGTAGCGTGGCGGATGTTGAACAGATGGATTTTAGTATGGGATTTGATAAAGTCTCATGTAGGTTGATCCTGAAATGAAGATGCATGGGACCCACGGTGACTTGGTTGTCTGGATTCAGAACCAGATTCCCCATAGAAGACATAGGGTTGAGGTGGAAGGGTGTTATTCTGGCTAGCAATCTGTGAATAGTGGCATTCGGTTGGGATCTATGCTGGAACATCTGATAGGACTTGGATGTAAATGTAGACAGCTTGGTTAGTAAATTTGCAGATGAATGTTCAATTCATTTCATTTTCACTTTAGTTTTTTGTCACATGCACTGAGGTACAGTGAAAAACTTCGATTGTATGCTAACCAGTCATCATAAAGACAATACATGATTACCATCAAGCCATTCACAGTGCACAGATACATGATAAAGGAATAACGTTCAGTGCAAGATAAAGCCAATAAAGTCTGATCAAATATCGTCTGGTCCCCAAGATAAACCAGAACATCTGATTGTTTTCACTTCTTGGAGATGAAGGAGAATATTTTCCAGGCAGCAAAAAAATTGGGCATGGTTGAATATGAAGGATGCAAGTTTCGGATTGTTCCCGATTACAGCCATGAGCTTTTAGAATTAAGAAAGTCTTTCCATAATGTAATATCTGAGTTGTTCAAGAAAAAGTTGCGTCCTGCCTTACTTTATCCAGCTAGACTGCGTATACGACTCTTTAATGGTAACATTCGATTTTTTAACAATCCTCAAGACGCTTCCAGCTTTCTGGAGGCTTATGAGGGTGAAGCCACGACTGGGAGCTACTGATAGATGATTACATTATAATAGTAAGATTAAATGAGAACTTACCAGTTTGAAGTTTGATCTTTATTTTATGAGGAGTCGAGTTGAGGGACTACGTGAAGAACCCCGTACAGCCGTTCGTGCGTCAATCTTCAAAGCAACGGTGTGAGATCACAGATAATAATGACTGAAGTATAATGGTAAGATAAGAAAGACTAGAACTACCAGATGAGATTTATGAGAGCTGGGAGCGGAGGGCACGTAGTCCATCAACTCGACTCCTCATAAAATAAAGATCAAACTTCAAACTGGTAAGTTCTCATTTAATCTTACTTTTTTACTTCGGAGTCACGTGAGTGACTACGTGAAGACTTCAAAGCTCTGTGATATCATGCCGTGTGAAACGAGTGTACACAACCACACCTGCTTCATTGACAAATGAAGGGAAACATTCATAATGCATACAGTCATAACATAGATGTAAAACATGCTGATGCTGTTTAAATGAAACAATAATATTTCCATCTCTCACCCAGATGGAAAATATAACCAGAACATAAATAGAGTCAACAAATAACCCTGGTTCAGCAATGGGTCATTACAGATGTTTGGAGAGTCGTTCGTTGGACCATGCTGCAGCCGTAACAATGCGACCCAGCGGAACATAAATACCCTTGCTGCTGATGTTGTAGCAGCCCTGGTGGAATGAGATCTGGAATCAGAATCCATTAGTACATAACACAACTCAGTTTTTTCTCATCTGGAATGGCGCGAACAATAAGTTCTCCCAAATTATTTATTTATGTATCTATTTATTTATTTATTTATTTATTTATTGTGACTAACAACATTGCTAGTCCAGAACTCCAAGCTCTTGATGACCTTGACATATTGTTGTATATATGTGTGCTTACCTTATCGAAGGTCCCCTGGTATGCCTGTGACTATTTTGAGACCTGACCCCCCTTCTGGTCTGCTCAAGTATTTATAACATAATATTATATATTATAATTTACAGACGTTATCATCCTGTACCATCACAATTATGTAGCGACTGAACCTGCTGCACTAAACCAGTGCCAGAAGGATAACTACCTAATAAACTCCAGCCAAATTTAAGGATATAGCTGCAGCCTCCTGGTGAAACAGTGTTCACAAATGTCAACATCGCATATGGCATTATATTGGTCCTGGGACCCATGTTGAAGATAGCCTACCCCTTGATAACCCAATTAATGGCCGTATAACTCCATAATTAACAAACGATAATTTAGCATGAACTCGAAACTTTAGCAATCAATAACATTTTCCATGGAACATAAGCATAACAAACTCTTTCATGTCCTGGAAAAGAAAATTCCACGGTTTGGTGCTATGCAAACACTTTGAACACATAGAAGGATAGATGTAACAACCCAAACCTTAAGGCAGTTTATTAAACCTGCAGAACATAATTTTGTAGGTAGGAAAGAAGAAAAAAATAACAAACGGAGAATAAGAAGTGGAGGGTTTCTTAAATGTGTGAGCAGAGAGACAGAGGGGTGTAAAATGAGGATAGGAGCAATAGGTAGCGAGGTGAAAAGTGGCAGGAAAACAAATCCAGGGCAAAAATCTAAAAGGGCCACTTTTCAACATAATTGTAAAAGGGCCAAGAATGTTGTAAAAACAAGCCTGAAGGCTTTGTGTCTCAATGCGAGGAGCATTCGTAATAAGGTGGATGAGTTGAATGTGCAGATAGCTATTAATAATTATGATATAGTTGGGATCACGGAGACATGGCTCCAGGGTGACCAAGGCTGGGAGCTGAACATCCAGGGATATTCAATATTCAGGAAGGATAGACAGAGAGGAAAAGGAGGTGGGGTAGCGTTGCTGGTTAGAGAGGAGATTAAAGCAATAGAAAGGAATGACATTAGCTTGGAGGATGTGGAATCGATATGGGTGGAGCTGCGAAACACTAACAGGCAAAAAACGCTAGTGGGTGTTGTGTACAGGCCACCTAACAGAAGTAGTGGAGTTGGGGATGGCATCAAACAGGAAATTAGAAATGCGTGCAACAAAGGTAAAACCATTATAATGGGTGACTTCAATTCACATATAGATTGGGTGAATCAAATTGGCAGGGGTGCTGAGGAAGAGGATTTCTTGGAATGTATGCGGGATAGTTTTCTAAACCAACATGTGCAGGAACCAACGAGAGAGCAGGCTATTCTAGACTGGATATTGAGTAATGAGGAAGGGTTAGTTAGCAGCCTTGTTGTACGTGGCCCCTTGGGCAAGAGTGACCATAATATGGTTGAGTTCTTCATTAGGATGGAGAGTGACATTGTTAATTCAGAAACACAGGTTGTGAACTTAAAGTAAGGTAACTTTGAGGGTATGAGACGTGAATTGGCCAAGATGGACTGGCAATTGATTCTTGAAGGGTTGACGGTGGATATGCAATGGAAGGCATTTAAAGACTGCATGGATGAACTACAACAATTGTTCATCCCAGTATGGCAAAAGAATAAATCAGGGAAGGTGGCGCATCCGTGGATAACGAGGGAAATCAGGGATAGTATCAAAGAAAAAGATGAAGCGTACAAATTAGCCAGAAAAAGCAGCCTACCAGGGGACTGGGAGAAATTCAGAGACCAACAGAGGAGGACAAAGGGCTTAATTAGGAAAGGGAAAATGGAGTATGAAAGAAAACTGGCAGGAAACATAAAGACTGACTGCAAAAGTTTTTATCGATATGTGAAGCGCAAAAGATTAGTTAAAACAAATGTAGGTCCCTTGCAGTCAGAAACGGGTGAATTGATCATGGGGAACAAGGACATGGCAGACCAATTGAATAACTACTTTGGTTCTGTCTTCACTAAGGAAGACATAAATAATTTGCCGGAAATAGCAGGGGGTCGCAGGTCAAATGAGATGGAGGAAATGAGTGAAATCCAGGTTAGCCGGAAAGTGGTGTTAGGTAAATTGAATGGATTAAAGGCCGATAAATCCCCAGGGCCAGATAGGCTGCATCTCAGGGTACTTAAGGAAGTAGCCCCAGAAATAGCAGATGCCTTAGTGATAATTTTTCAAAACTCTTTAGATTCTGGAGTAGTTCCTGAGGATTGGAGGGTAGCTAATGTAACCCCACTTTTTAAAACGGGAGGGAGAGAAAAAACGGGGAATTACAAACCAGTTAGTGTAACATCGGTAGTGAGGTAACTGCTAGAGTCAATTATTAAAGATGGGATAGCAGCGCATTTGGAAAGTAGTGAAATCATTGGACAAAGTCAGCATGGATTTACGAAGTGGGTAAATCATGTCTGACAAATCTTATTGAATTTTTTGAGGATGTAACTAGTAGAGTGGAGAAGGGAGAAGCAGTGGATGTGTTGTATCTGGACTTTCAGAAGGCTTTCGACAAGGTCTCACACAAGATATTGGTATACAAACTTAAAGCACACGGTATTGGTGGTTCAGTATTGATGTGGATAGAGAACTGGCTGGCAGACAGGAAGCAAAGTGTAGGAGTGAACGGGTCCTTTTCAGGATCGCAGACAGTGACTAGTGGGGTGCCGCAAGGCTTAGTGCTGGGACCCCAGCTATTTACAATATACATTAATGATTTGGACGAGGGAATTAAATGCAACATCTCGAAGTTTGCGGATGACATGAAGCTGGGGGGCAGTGTAGGCTGTGAGGAGGATGCTAGGAGGCTGCAGGATTACTTGGATAGACTGGGTGAGTGGGCAAATGCATGGCAGATGCAGTATAATGTGGATAAATGTGAGGTTATCCACTTTGGTGGCAAAAACAGGAAGATAGACTATTATTTGAATGGTGACCGATTAGGAAAAGGGGAGAAGCAGCGAGACCTGGGTGTCATGGTACACCAGTCATTGAAAATAGGCATGCAGGTGCAGCAGGCTGTGAAGAAAGTGAATGGTATGTTGGCATTCATAGCAAAAGGATTTGAGTACAGGAGCAGGGAGGTTCTACTGCAGTTGTACAGGGTCTTGGTGAGGCCACACCTGGAGTATTGCGTACAGTTTTGGTCTCCTAATCTGAGGAAAGACATTCTTGCCATAGAGGGAGTACAGAGAAGGTTCACCAGACTGATTCCTGGGATGGCACGACTTCCATATGAAGAAAGACTGGATACACTTGGCTTGTACTCGCTGGAACTTAGAAGATTGAGGGGTGATCTCATAGAGACTTACAAAATTCTTAAGGGGTGGGACAGGCTAGATGCAGGAAGATTGTTCCCGATGTTGGGGAAGTCCAGGACATGGGTCACAGTTTAAGGATTAGGGGGAAGTCTTTTAGGACCGAGATGAGAAAATCGTTTTTCACACAGAGAGTGGTGAATCTGTGGAATTCTCTGCCACAGAAGGTAGTTGAGGCCAGTTCGTTGGCCATATTTAAGAGGGAGTTGGATGTGGCCCTTGTGGCTGAAGGGATCAGGGGGTATGGAGAGAAGGCAGGTACAGGATACTGAGTTGGATGATCAGCCATAATCATATTGAATGGCGGTGCAGGCTCGAAGGGCCAAATGGCCTACTCCTGCACCTATTTTCTATTTTTCTATGTTTCTATAATTTGAGTTTATCATGCAACAACTGATTTCCCAAGCCTCAGGTTGAACTAGCAATTACGTTTAAAATAACCAAATAAGGGTATATTATTCGCGACAAACCAGGAATCAGTGTGCATAACCACTCAATAGGAACCTTAAGCGGCCTCTTAATGACTTTATTTGAAACCTCAATTGATGAACAAAATGGAGGGAACCATAAAAGTCCTTCCTACTCCTTTTAGTGAAAATGTATGTTTCGCCACTGTAATGAAACATATTTTGCAACCAGTGAAATAAACATGAACCATGTTAGGTGTTCCATTAACCAGAATTTCATAATATAGTGTAATTCAACACCAATTCTGTGTTGCCATTAACCTATACTTGATGATTCTCCTGTGACAACAAGATATGTAACCATTCCATGGGTCTTTAACTGATTGCACCCTCGTGACTAACATATGCCATCATCATAATATATCAACCTGAGCATCACAATATGCACATTTGTCTAATCACTCTTTAACCCATACGATGCCCGTAGGGTCTATAGATAGTTGATACCCACAACAGACATTTTTTGCAAATCATGCAAATCTGCTCCACCTCCAGACTCGAGATGATATTTGCAACTTGGAATCTGCCGTAAACAGCAACTGTGGCCCGATTTCCGAAATGGTCTTGTAAGACAATCTTGGTCCTTCTACCGAACCTGCGCAATTCTAACCTGCTTGAAAAGCTAGAACAGACCAATTTACATGATTAGACCCCTCAAATAGCTGATAATGTCTCAATCATTTGTAATGTATAACTAAGTGTACACCTTACCAAGCTGTAAGTGGTCCCTTAATTGTAGAGTAGCACAGGTACAGTGCATGGAACCTCTGGTCAGCCTTCATGCTGCCACCAACTTCAGTGAACCTCTTACTGCCAATAAAGATGTGGGGTGCATAATCACCAAAACTATGAAACCTTGCTCGTTCCAATTGCTTGTGCTTTGTCCTCCAGGTTTCGCCTATGGAAAGGTCTTACCTGAATAGAAGATTTCGACGGCCAACTGTAATGCCCCCCCTTAGAGCGGTATGCACTGCATATGTGTTTGGGATTGTAACTTTCTGGCCAGGCACAGACCTCTGGGCATATGCCCTGAATCCCTTGGGCATGCTCTATGGCTATACCCTCAGACTCGGCATTAGACTATACCAATCCCACATGCTCTCCTCTTACGTGAGGGAGCCATTAAGCAGCCCTGATACAAGGTGCTGCTGGCGCAGCTTCAGCAATACGCCGACTTTGCCATGGCCCCAGCGTCAGACTAATACTGACGCAGCATGCTCTCCTCCTACATGAGGGAGACCTTAAGCAGGCCTGCTAAAAGCGCTGCTGACACAATTTCCTATTTAGGGCCATTAGCACCATATTGTAATATAATTGAAGATTTACTTAACAACAACTGGAGCAGTAATGAATACCGTTTGTCCATCCTTGTGACTTTATTAATTTCACCTGGAGAAACAAGATGTGTTAACAATGACCTATAAGGCACTTAATAGTTAACCTTTTAACAAGATAAGTTGTTTTACTTGCACAGCTGAATCACATCTATACTATTAACAATTAATCTAACGACTAGTAAACCTGTCACCAGAGTTTATTGACTGCCATCTGTTGCCCAGGCCGGCATCACAGCCAATTGAATACCTAAAAGTGAATCTCAACATCCTACAAGTCTATTTGATAGACTTAATCTAGCTGGATGGAGGAGCCCAATTTCTCAAATATAGTTTAAGACTTAACAGATTCTGTTATATTGCCTTATGCTAACAATGACCCCTCATCCCCCATGATCACTGTAAATGGGAATACCCTACTAAACAGCTATTCCCATTAAGCAGCCCTGAAGAAGGTAACGCTGGCGCCGATAAAGCAGCCCTGAAGAAAGGTGCTGCTGGCACGGCCTTTCCCATAGACCAGTATTTGCCATAGATTTGCCGTTCTCATGAAGCAGCCCTGAGCAAAGGTGCTGCTGGCATAACCTCTCCAATAGGCTAGCCTGCCATAGCTTGGCATCCCCATGAGCAATCCTGAGCAAAGGTACTGCTGGCACCGCCTCTCCAATAGGCTAGCCTGCCACAGCTTGGCATCCCCATGAGCAGTCCTGAGCAAAGGAACTGCTGGCACAGCCTCTCCCATAGGCTACCGTGCCATAACTTGGCATTCCAATGATGCAGCGCTTCCCAAAGGTACTGTTGGCACAACCTCTCCCATAGGTTGGCACTGCCATAACTTGGCATTCCCATGATGCAGCCCTTCTCAAAGGTGCTGCTGGCTCAGCTTCTGCCATAGGCTGCCATTGCCATGACTTTACTACTGATCCACCTCCTGCCTAAAGGAGTTTCTCTAAATTCATTCCCAGAGGTGAACCTACCAAATATTTCTTAATTACTCTGACTATTTTGTCAACTGTCCCCATATCCTGGGGATTATTGTGGTTAGGGAACCCCATAAGTGAATTTCCCCTCCTCGGGAATCAATCCCTGGGCACCCGGGTTACTCATTTACTTGAATTAAACCCCATTTCTTGGGGACTACAGCGGTCTGGGAATCGCAAACACTTGAGTTTCCCCACCACCGGGAACCCAGGCTGACCTTTCAGGTCCGTTAAGCCCCATCCCCTAGGGACTATTGCGGTCTGGAAACCGCGTACAGTTAAGTTTCCCCACCACCGGGAACTCAGGCTGACCGTTGAGGTCCGTTAAGCCCCATCCCCTAGGGGACTACTGCGGTCTGGAACCGCACTATTCTCGGGTATCCCCTCCCCGGGAACCCAACATGTGGAGTCACTGACCGCGTTATCAGTGACTCCGATCGCAAACGCGACATTCGCCAGCTCCCCGCCCCCGCGGTCGGGCCATGGTTTCCCCCAAAGCCCTAGGCTAGTTCACTCGTCGGCCTCGCGACCATCCCGCAAGAACCCCGGAGGTTCCTGCAGGAAACCTAGAACAGGTAAGAAATAGCACTTACCTGAAACTTTTAGACTCACCGTTGTAGGAGCTGCGCTGCTCCGCAGTCGTCTGCACGAAAGCGCCTGACGTAATGACGCACGAATGGCTGGACGGGGTTCTTCACGTAGTCACTCACGTGACTCCGAAGTAAAATTGGCGATTTACTGTTCCGAATTTGACAATATATCGTTTTGTAATGATTGAGAATTTAATTGGATGAGTTGTTTTTAAATTTTATTTTTTAGAATTTTATGATGATGGTATCAAACAACAATTTTTACCTTTTCTAAGATACTGTTAATTTAATGTAATAGTATTATATGTTAATTTTTAAGATTTTCTTTGTTAGCTTTTCCATTTTTTAAATGGAAGGATTTTTTTCCCCTGTCTTTAGACAAACAAAGTGAATGCAGTTCTTCTTTTTCATATTTTGACCTTGGATAAATAATATGAAGTAGCTCTTGTGTTCCACAGTTAACACGTACTTTTTAACCATAACATTAATTTTGTTTTGCTATTGAGTGGTAAATATGCCTTATTTTTACATTGGGTGCTGTCGTTAGGAGAGATGCGGGTAGGGAAGGGGTTATGTAGCGTACTCACTGTCTACTGGTCAGTTTCGGGCTTTGCATGGGTGGTGGGGTCTTTCGCTTCTAGCTTAGTTTTTCTATCTGTGTAGAATCTGAACTACACAAATGTCTGAAATGTCTTCAATTCTGGCTCCGCCCTAGATTTTTCTCCTTCCAGTATCATGAACTATTATGCTTTAAGAAATTAACCCTTTACACTCCACATGATTTTTACAAACAATATGGATAAAGTTATCAACTTCCTTTCATGGAATGTGAATGGTTTGAACTATCCCATTCAGAGCAAACTTTTTTTTAAGTTCTTTGTAGACTAAATGTTCAGATTATCTTTGTTCAGGAAACTCATGCAAGGCAAGACGACAATCATTTCTGTTTGTTCATTATGAAACAATTTCTGATCCATATGGTAGATTTATTTGTGATTACTGGTGTTCTTCATAACCAAAAAGTTGTATGGTGAATGTCTATGCATTTAATATTGATCACCCTCTGTTTTTTTAAACAGTTAATTGCATCTTATCCTGATTTAAATGAACATTTTTTAATAATGGGTGGAGATTTTAATTGCTGTTTGAATCCCTCGATGGACATATCTGCATCTGATCACGTGCTTCCAAATAAATCAGCTAGTTTTCTCAATTCTTTTTTACTTGACTCTGGAATGTTAGAAGTCTGGAGATTCTTACACCCAAATGACAAAGAACTTTCTTTTTTCTCTCATGTATACCATAGTTACTCTAGGATTGACTACTATATAATAGATTCTCGGCTGGTTTCATCGGTCACTGGATACGAGTGTGATGCAATTGCTATTTCTGATCATGCACCATTGAAACTATCAATCAAACTACCTGATTCCAAGTTTAGTGCTAAACAATGGCGATTCAATGCTACTTTGCTTCAAGATCTAAATTTTGTTAATGTTATTTTACTTCGGAGTCACGTGAGTACGTCGACGCTGACGGCAGAGCAAGAGCTGCAGAGGCAGCTCCTCGACAGCGGTAGGTACGGCCCGCAGATAAGTGCAGTGGAAAACATTTTCAGGGTCTAAAAAACTCCATGGCTGGTATTGAATACCAGAATTTAAAACTAATTTAAAAGGAAAAAATAAAAAAAAATAAAAAAATAAGTTGAAAAACAACGGAGTTTTAAAAGAACGTCCTAAGGGGAGCGATCGGAACGGGAGATTACGGAGCCGGTTCCGATACCGGTGGCCGTCAAAATTACGTTAGAAAGATTTTTTAGTTGCTCCACAAACATTTGGCACGGGGGGGGGGGGGGGGGGGTGGAGGGGGGGGAAATTTTATAAAGTCAGAAAGGCCATAATTTTTAAAAAATCAATAAAAGGCCTTCAGACTAAAAAAGCTTTATGGCTTGAAAAAATAATGGAAAAAAAATTCCAAAAAATAAAAATAAAGTAAATAAAGAATTCAAGCCAAAAAGGGTTAAAAGGCCCAAAAACATTCCCTAACCTATCCTAAAGGGGTTTCATATATTAATATATATGCTGAAATATGGTGGGAATATCTACCTCAGATATATTTGAAGGTAGTCTCCTTGAGTGAAAAAACTCAGGAGTAACAAGGGCAGTGAAAATAAAATGGAAAACTGACCCTAAAAATGCACTGATAGTAGTGGCTGGTCATGAAGTACCCACCACAGCACCAGCAATATATATATATTGCTGGTGCTGTGGTATATATTTACAGGTGTAAGTACAACACCTGAATAAGAAGTGAGGCCATGGAAAATAACCATGGAAACCAAAATTAATTGGTCTCTCACTAAAGCTGTTATGATTAAAACAGCAGAATAATAATAAAACTTTTTATGTTTTATTAAAGTACACTTCAGCACAAAATATATATAGAAGTGTACTAGGTTTGATACCTGAATGTATGAGTGAGGCCATGAAAAGTAAATATGGAAAAAAAAAAAAAAAATTGATTGGCCTCACCAAAGCTGTTATGGTGAAACAGCAGAATATGATAAAACTTTTAACTTTATAAAGATATGAACGGTGAATCCGGTTATGATATCCATGTCTCAATAAGATGAGATATAAGGAAATACGATTTTAAAAGTATTTCAAACTGGTGCTTGGCATTCCCATTCAATGGAAAACAAATAAAATATTGTGCAAATAACCAATACATTTGAAGTAAAATTAATTGCCATCAGTTTGTGGAGCTCAATGGGGAGAAATATATAATATTTGGGACCAAATCTGCACTCTAGATTTGCAGATCAATACAAATCAGGTTATGTTAAACGCCTGATTATTATGGAATAAAACCTGCCTTATGATTATTCAAAGTATTGATAACAAAAGAACAGACTATTGGTCTTTAAACTTTGGGGGGAAAAAATTATGATCCAATGTAAAGATTTGATAATGGATCAAAACTAAGGCAGAAGTATGATAAATAAACATAATCAAACATAGCCTTATCCGAACCCATATAATTGGGAAAAGAAGGCTTGAAGTACGTTGAAGAGGTGCAAACAACTGTTACAAAATAAATTCATGAAATCTCCGATTGTGTGGGATTACAGGTGTATTATGATCATTAATTTATTATAACTAAGGACTATAAA
This sequence comes from Okamejei kenojei, assembly GCA_035221665.1. Taxonomy (NCBI): domain Eukaryota; kingdom Metazoa; phylum Chordata; class Chondrichthyes; order Rajiformes; family Rajidae; genus Okamejei; species Okamejei kenojei. Next base: position 79,841,532 of record CM069140.1, on the reverse strand, counting down.
AAAAAAGAAATGTTGTAGAAAGGATTAGTTCACCTGTATAAGAAAACGTAAAATTTGATTTTAGGTTTGCACCCAAAAGTAACTCCAGTAAAGAAGGGGTACGTACATATATATATTATAAATTACCTCAGTGTACAGATGTGATGGTATAAACCATACAAAACATCATTTTATATACACTTTCACAGTGTAAGAACATTTTATTAAAGTGGAACATCTTCAATATTGAAATATAGTTGTTATTAACCAAGTGTTATTCAAATATTACAGGTGCTTGAAATGAATTTAAATGGGTCAAGTGGTGCAAGTTAAAACATTTGTCTAAAAGATTAAATCCAGTTTAAGGCTGTTAAACAGAATACTGGAAGAACAATTGCACTGATAAAAGATCAGTACTTGCACTAATGAGGACATGGTCATGGTTTATCTTGATCACATTTAAATTAGAGTCAGCTGCAAATTAGTGCTGCAATTACAAGCCTGTTGAAAGGCAAGGACTTGACCCATCACATAAAGCCTATGTTTTAGGCATTCATAAATATTCATAAATTACTATTCTGGATTTAGGAGTAATTCAGCACCATAAGAGGGGTAAAATTGTTCCATGATACAAATATGTCTTATTGCTTTGTTGACATACTTTGTCCCTCCATTAGGAAAGGAGCCTAGGTAAGAGTAAATAAAGCTCCAAAAGAAGGAATACAGAAGCTTATGTATGCCTTTGTGTGAGGCTTATGCAAATACCAAATGATACATTATCATTATTAAAATAATGGATTAAAAAAAAAGGGGTTCACAAGTTGCTTCAACTATAAGCTTAGCAGCTGTTGCAAGCTGAAGTAAGTATTAACAGATGATGGACAGCTTCTGTGAATATTTGGGTAAGATAAAAATATTATCTATTCTTATAAAGATTATTGATACGTCTCTTTGTTGGGACTACGGACAATAATACCAGGTAAATGCAAATGGATTGTTCTAAGAAATTCTCCAAACATTTGTATTATTATTGAAGTATAAGGAATTATGGATTAAATATTGATTGTTCTATTATGGAAGTGTCCATGTCATATCAAGGTGAACAATACCACGGCTGTGGCATATAAGATAAGTAAAATAATAATCATGTGATTATCTGAATAAACAGATGTGGCATATTCTAAAATGTTTTAGTCCAGCTGTTTATCTCTAAGAAAGAGACAATGTTATCACAGACAACACATTAAGGGGGGAAAATACATTGTCATTAATATGGATTACTTACGATTAATCTGGTTGTATACAGATTAAATAACCGATCTTTCAAATGTTTCGTGGGTAAACCAAGAACAGGAAAGGTGGATGCTTTTCTCTCAATTATATGAGGAAAAATGTTCTTTTATGTTCCTCATTTTTGTCTGATAGGGCAGTGTCTGATGAAAATATAGCAAGACACTGCCAGAGGCATTTTGGCGGTCCTAAATGGATCCTTCATGGTTTTCATAAATATTGAGTGATGTTGAAACACTTGTGATGATTCATAGTTGCAGTAATTTATTGTTGTACAAAGGCATCCATAAAATGAAAATATAATTGATTATCTGCAGGTTGATCAGACCATTACAATAATTAATGGTCAAAGAAGTCTATGAATGTTTAAACTAATATAACAACATAACAATAAAATAATTATGTATAAAGAAGTGTTATACCTGCAATTTGCAGAAATATGAAAAAAAAAACCCAATAATTTATAAGAAATTGGAAGTCTGTGTATACAGTAAAATTATTTGTCATATTAGATATATGTGAGTTCTTGTGGATTGCATTTTTTCTGAGTATCTAATTGATAGAGCCAATAATAGGGCTCAGAGTGTTTATCGTCCTATTTACGGACAATATACTAACCAAGAAGTTATCAGGTTAATTCGTAAAATCCCGATATGAAAAGGGATATGTATGTAGATATAAATATAGATATATATATATATCTCCAGACTTATGTATTGCAATTTTGGACAGATTATATATATATATATATATATATATATATATATATATATATATATATATATATATATATATATATATATATATATAGATATATATATATATATATATATATATATATCCAGTATCTATCATATATATATATAAAAAAAAAAATATATATATATAGTTAACATTGAAAGTAATAATGCTGATGACTTTAGTATCAAGATAAGAGTGCAAACATTGTAAATATTACGTTATAATTGTATGTGGATACAGATTACATTATCATATATGTTTATGAATTTACCAAACAAAGCAGACCAAGAAGAGCTGAAACCAAGGTAAACCTATAAGCATATCCCGTCGGCCTTAAATTGTGTGTATGTGTGAACATTGAGGAAATATGTTAAAGTAATTTAGAGTCTCTGTGGTAATGAGACAGCACTACTTATTACACACAAAAAAACACATTAGGTTTCAGTAAAACTGATGGTTCTAGAGAAATGTATTCTAGATGGTTAAACATTGAATAACACTCAGTGGAACTAGACACTGAAATGTGGAAAATTACTCTGTTAAGGAGGTAGATACATTCACAGGAATGGCACAGGATGAGCCGCTCGAGCAAAGATGCAAGGCCACAGGAGGGTGTAAAATAAATATTAAATTAAATGAAATCAGTCATTGTCACAATTGGACATGGAGTGTTGGGTTCTCTATAATTGTTGCTTTGTTCATACCATCAAATTATATATATCAATTGATATTTTGTGATAAACTTGCCTTTCAATACAAAGGGCATTACTTTTATTCTTTTATAATGTGAAATAATTTATCACATAACTTGAGGCAATGTTTGGAGGAAAAAATGTGTTATTTTGCTCATTACTGTGTTGTGTGAGCCAGAGTGTCGTATGGAAGGAGTCTACGACATAAAAAACACAGAAAGCTTCAAAATCTTCACGTAGTCACTCACGTGACTCCGAAGTAAAATAGTAAGATTAAACGAGAACTTACCAGTTCGAAGTTTGATCGTTATTTCATGAGGAGTAACGATGAGGGATTACGTGAAGAAGCCCCACCTGGCGCTGGAACGGCATACTTCAAAGAAGCGGCATGAAAAACACAGAACATAATAGCCGGAGTAAGATAGTAAGGCTCAACATAGATTTAGAACTACCAGATGATCATTTATTTTATGAGGGTCGGGAGTGGAGGGCACGTAATCCCTCATCGTTACTCCTCATAAAATAACGATCAAACTTCGAACTGGTAAATTCTCGTTTAATCTTACTATTAAAGATCAGATTGCATTTTTCTTCTTAACACATTCTACTGAAGAAATATCCAATGGTGTAGTCTGGGATGCTTTTAAGGCATATATTCGTGGACAAATTATTTCATAGTATGCGGGATTAAAAAAGCAAACTTAAAATGAAATACGTATATTGGCTGATGAGATTAAAGAGATTGATTAAAAATATTCAAAAGCTCCTAGTTTAGAGCGCTATAAGAATAGAGTTGAACTTCAATTGAGCCATGATTTGTTATTAGTATCACCGATTGAGAATCAGCTACTTAAAACCAAAAGTCATTTTATATACATGGCGAAAAATTAGGTAAATTGCTCGCTAATCAGTTGAAAGCGGTGTCGGGCAAACGTCAGATTACTAAAGTGAGTAAACGGGATGGTACATTGACCGTAGACCATGATGAAATTAATAAATCCTTTCAGGAATTCTACACCTCCCTATACCAATCAAAATTTCCTACTGATTCCAATATAATGCATGAGTTTTTAAAGAAACGGAACTTGCCAAATTTACCACATAATGAGTCTCTGTTGTTAGACGAACTCATCACGGAGGAAGAAATACATTTCTTTTGATGAATTCAGGTAAAGCTCCTGGTTTAGATGGGTTCACATTGGAATTTTTAAAGTATTTCTCAAGTTTACTGTCTCCCTGGCTATGCAAGGTTTTTAAGGAAGCCTTTTTAATGAATAGATTACCACAATCCTTTTATGAAGCATCTGTTTATTTAATTCTTAAAAAAGACAAAGATCCTATAGAAGTGGCATCATGTAGACCTTCATCACTGTTAAATGTAGATTACAAAATTCTTTCCAAGATATTAGCTATGAGATTGGAAAATATTTTACCGCAAATTATTTCTGAAGATCAGACAGGATTTATTAAAAATCGTTACTCGTGGTTTAACGTTAAGAGATTAATGAATATCGTACATATAGCGTCAAATAAAACTTGAGAGTGTGTCATTTTGCTTGATGCTGAGAAGGCGTTTGATAGAGTAGAATAGTAAGATTAAATGAGAACTTACCAGTTTGAAGTTTGATCTTTATTTTATGAGGAGTTACAATGAGGGATTACGTGAAGAACCCCGTCCGGCCGCACATGCATCAATCTTCAAAGCAGCGGTGTGAAATCACAGGTAATAGTGACTGAAGTATAATAATAAGAAAACAGAAGACTAGTACTACCAGATGATATTGATGAGGGTTGGGAGCGGAGGGCACGCAATCCCTAATCGTAACTCCTCATAAAATAAAGATCAAACTTCAAACTGGTAAGTTCTCATTTAATCTTACTATTTTACTTCGGAGTTACGCGAGTGACTACGTGAAGATTTCAAAGCTCTGTGATTTCATGCCTTGTGAAACGAGTATACACAACTACAACTGCTTCATTGACAAATGAAGGAAAAACATTCATAATGCATACAGTCATGACATAGATTTAAAACATGCTGACGCTGTTTAAATGAAGTAATAATATTTCCATCTCTTACCCAGATGGAAAGTATAACCAGAAAGTAAATAGAGTTAACAAATACCCCTGGTTCAGCAATGGGTTATTATAAATGTTTGGAGATTCATTTGTTGGACCATGATGCAGCCGTAAGGATGTGGCCCAGCGGAACGTAAATACTCTTGCTGCTGATGTTGTAGCAGCCCTGGTGGAATGAGATCTGGAATCAGAATCCATTCCTACATAACGCAAACTACGTTTTATAATCTGGAGTGGCCTGAACAGATACGTTCTTCTAAGTTTTTTGTGACTAACAACATTGCTAGTTCAGAACCTCGAAGGCTCTTGGTATCCTTGACCTATCGTTGTATATATGTGTGCTTACATTACCAAAAGCCCCCTGGCATGCCTGTGACTATTTTGAGAGCTGACACCCCTTCTGCTCTGCTCAAGTATTTATAACATAAAATATTATATATTATTACCCATATCACACATCTGAGCTATGCTTTTACAAAATTGTATTCCCTTCGTTTTGAGTGCCAGCAGGTTTAACAGGGGAATATTTTCTTGTATTCCCCTTTCTTGCGAACGCCTATGGACTTTACGTGTTAAAACAGCGGTAAATATAGTCTTATATTCCCCTGGTCTCACATCCGGGAACTTGGCAATGTGACGCTGCGTGGGAAATTTAGAATTTGTTCTCGACAAAACAAGCAAAATGGCAGCCTCCTGCGAGAAGAGGTTCGCGACTTTTGACAGAAGATTTTCCTCTAGATGAATACACTGTCCTCTTTCGGGGGATACGACATATATTGCCCTCACTAGATCCATATTGCCCTCGTCTTCGACTCGGGCAATATGAATCTACTTCAGGCAATATATGTCGTATCCCCCTCAAGGCCAGTCAATATTCTATTATGTAGCGACTGAACCTGCTGGGCTAAACCAGCGCCAGAAGGATAACTACCTAATGAGCTCCAGCCAATTTTAAGGATGTAGCTGGAGCCTCCTGGTGAAATAGTGTTTGCAATGTCAACATCCCATACGGTATTGTACTGGTCCTGGGAGACCTTGTGTTGAAGATATCCTTACAACTTGATATCCAGTGTGAACCCAACAGAACAGTTCTTGTTTGCTACAGCCAACTCAAAGGGAAAGCACGTTGACACAGTTAATGGCCGTACAACTCAATAATTAACAAAAGATCATTTAACATGAACTCCAAACATCAGCAATTTATACCGTTTTCAATGTAACATGAGCATGAAACAAACTCTTTCACCTCCTGGAAAAGAAAAGTCCTGCTTTTTGGTGCTATCCAAGCACTTTGAACACTTGGAAGGATAGATGTAACAACCCAAGCCTTAGGGCAGTTTGTTAAATCTGCAGAACATAATTTGAGTTTATCATGCAACGGCTGATTTCCCAAGCCGCAGGCTGAACCAGCAAAGTTACGTTTAAAATAACCATATAAGGTTATATTATTATTCCAGACAAATCAGGAATCAAGTTGCATAAGACAATCAAACAATAGGAACCTAAAGCGGCCTCTTAATGACTTTATTTGAAGCCCCGATTTTATGAAGCAAAAATGGAGGAAGACATAAAAGTCCTTCCTTCTCTTTGTAGTGAGAATGTATCTTTCGCCACTGTTATGCCACATATTTTGCAACCAGAGAATAAGCATGAAAAACAACATATCTATATTTGGTGTTCCATTTAACCAGAGTTTCATAATACTGTGTGATTCAACACCAATTCTGTGTTGCCATTAACCTATACTTGATGATTCTCCTGTGGTAAACGAGATTATGTAACCATTCCAGGGGTCTTTAATTGATTCCACCCACGTGACTAACATATGCCACCATCATAATGTATCAACATGAAGTTGAGCATGCAGATATACATATTTGGTCAATGAAACTTTAACCCATACAATGCCCGTAGGGTCTATAGATAATTGATACCAATAAGAAAAGAATTGGTAAGTCATGCAAATCTGCTCCACCTCCAAACTCGAGATGATATTCACAATTCCGTGTCTGCCGTAAACGGCAACTGTGTCCAGATTTCCGAGCCACTCTTGCAAGACAATCCTGGCCTTTATACTGAGCCTGCCCAATTCTAACCTGCTTGGAATGCTAGTATTGTCCATTTTTACATGGTTAGACCTCTCGAAGTAGATGATAATGTCGCAATCATTTGTATTGTATAACAAAGTGTACATCTTACCAAGTTGTAAGTGGTCCCTTAGTTGTAGAGTTGCACAGGTAGAGTGCGTGGAACCTCTGGCCAGCTTTCATGCCCATGAAGCAGCCCTATGCAAAGGTGCTGCTGGCACAGCCTCTCCAATAGGCTGACACTGTCATAAACTTTACTGCTGGTGCGGGCTCTCAACATTAACCCGCGCTGGCCCAACTCCTGCTCTAGGACTCTCTAGATTCACATTCCCAGAGGGGAACCCTCCCAACATGTTTCTTTATCGGACTGACCGTTTTTGTCAGTTGTCCCCATATCCTGGGGATGACTGCGGTTTGGGAACCGCATTGCTGGATTTCTTCTCCCCGGATATATATATACCCGCTGTAACCCTCCCGGCACCCAGGCTGACCGTTCAGGTCAGTTTAATCCCATATCCTGGGGATTACTGCGGTATGAGAACCGCATATGCTTGAATTTCCCCTCCCCGGGTAACCCAGCCTAACCGTTTAGGTTAGTTTTAACCCCATCTCCTGGGGACTACTGTGGTCTGGAAACCGCATATTGTTGGATTTCCCCTCCCCGGGAACCCAGGCTGACCGTTCAGGTCAGTTTAACCCCATAGCCTGTGGACTACTGCGGTCTGGGAACCGCATATTATTGGGTTTCCCCTCCCCGGGAACCCAACGTCTGGAGTCACTGACCGTGTTATCAGTGACTCCGATCGCAAAACCCGACATTCGCCAGCTCCCCGCTTCCGCGGTCGGACCAGGGTTTCCCCAAAGCCCTTAGCTGGTTCCCTCGTCGGCCGTCGTGAACATCCCGCAAAATCTCTGAAAACCGAGGTTCCTGCAGGAGACCTAAAACAGGTAAGAAATACCACTTACCTGAAGTTTACACTTACCGCTGGAGGAGCTCCGCTGCTCCACCAATCGCCTGCATGAATGCGTCTGACGTAATGATGCACGTGCGGCTGGACAGGGTTCATTGCGTAGTCACTCACGTGACTCTGAAATAAAATGGGAATACTTATTCAATACACTTGAAAAATGTAAGATTGGTCCAAAATATATTTTTTGGATCAAGCTGATCTATCATATACCTCAGGCTTCTGTACTTACCAATAATCAGAGATCCCCTTTTTTAGGCTATTTTGATGTACTAGACAGGGCTGTCTTTTAAGTCCTTACTTTTTGATATCGCTTTGGAACCTTTGGCCACCGCTATTAGGGAATCCCCTAATATGTCTGGTATTGGCCGTGGGAATAAGACACATAAGCGATCTCTTTATGCAGATGATCTGTTATTATTCATTTCTAACCCTGAGAAATCTATGAGGGCTGATTCCATGGCTAAGAAGCTGCTAAGTAACAATGCTACAGATTTTTGGAAGGAAGTGAGAGCTCTTAGCAATTGCAAAACATCTCTACCATGTACTGTAGATGGAATCTCCGGAACAGCTAATATCGCGGAGTTATGGTGACAACATTATAGCACTTTATTCAACTGTGTCCAAAGTGACTTGTATAGGGTGGACAATATTGAGAGCAATGACTCGATGGTGATTATGTCACATGAGGTGTATCATGCCATGAACAAGCTGTCCAACGACAAAGCAAGTGGCTTGGATCATATCTCTGCTGAACATCTTAAGTATGTGAGTATGAGGATAGCTCCTCTCCTAGCTATTTGCTTTACTGGCTTTATGATTCATGGCTTGTTACCAGACTCAATGTTGTCTGTCCTGTTAGTGCTGGTTATTAAGGACAAAGCTGGTAAAGTGGGCAGTCTAAATAATTACAAGCCCATAGTTTTAGCCAGCATATTGTCAAAAGTCTTAGAAAGAGTTCTGCTGGATAGAATACATGAGTTTGCTAACTCCACAGATAACCAGTTTGGCTTTAAAGCTAAACATGGCACTGACTTATGCATATATGCCCTAAAGGAGATTGTAAACAAATATAGAGGCAAAAAACTCTTCAATCCTTATGTGCTTTATTGATGCTTCCAAAGCCTTTGACCATGTTAATCACAGAAAGCTGTTTGGTAAAATGTGTCAAAGAGGGGTGCCTAAATACATTGTGAGAATACTGGCCTACTGGTATGCCCACCAGATTATGCAAATAAAATGGGGCAATAGGGTCTCAGCCTCATTTGGGGTTAGCAATGGTGTTAGACAAGTGGGAATTTTGTCCCCAGTCCTTTTTAATCTATATATTGATGATCTGTCCAAACAATTGAAAGCCTGTAACACTGGGTGCGTGATTGGTAATATTCTAGTGAACCATATTATGTATACAGATGATCTTGTGGTCTTTAGTCCATCTAGCGCTGGTCTCCAGCAGCTCCTTACTACATGTTCCATGTATGGTTTGGAACATGACATTAAATATAATGCTAGTAAGAGTGCTGTTATGGTCTGTAGAACCAAAGCGGATAAAAGCTTAAAATATCCTGATTTTAAATTGTCTGACAACAATCTTAGTGTCTGTAATAAGACATATTACTGTAATAAGGCATATTATTACAGAACAAATGACAGATGATGAGGATATTTATAGGCAACGACGCATGCTGTATATACAGACGAATATCCTCTTGCGTAAATTTGGTGCATCTGCAGATGTGGTGAAGATGTCGCTATTTAGAGCATACTGCACACCCCTCTATACTGCGCACCTGTGGTCGAACTATTTAAAGACAAGTATGCAGAGACTAAAGGTGGCATATAACGATGCCATGAGAACACTGCTAAGGCAATCAAGATGGTGTAGTGCCAGTAATATGTTTGTGGCTGCAGGAGTCAGTACTTTAGAAGCTATTCTAAGACACCACATGCATAAATTCATTTGCAGGATAAATGACTCTAAAAATGTGCTTATTGTGGCCTTGACAAACATAAGGGTTAGCACTACACGCTACGAATCCCAGTTGTGGAGACACTGGTATCGTGGTCTCGTTGTACGACATTGATCATGTTTTACTCTAGATTTTTAATTTAAGTATTATGGTTTTTTTTTTTTTTTAATATATAAATTATGATGTTTTTATGTGATTTACCATGATTTTATATATATTTATGATATTTGATATGCAATGCATTTTTTAATGTAATGTTGCCCCTTGTCTGGACCTTGTCTGTAATAAAGTTATTATTATTATTATTATTATTATTATTATTATTATTATTCCGGCAATAGTAGCTTTACTTAATCAATTTAGTCGTTTTTCTGGTTATAAACTAAATCTTAGTAAGAGTGAGCTCTTTCCATTAAACAATCTAGTTTGAAATGATGGACTGTTTCCATTTAGATTGACTATGGAATGTTTTACTTATTTAGGCATTAAGATTACCAAGAAACACAAGGATTTATTTAAAGATATTTACGCCTTTAATTGACCACATCAAACAACAGTTCACTAAATGTCCTTATATCTAATAGACCTAATCAATGCTTTTAAAATGTTTTCCTTACCTAAAGTTTTATATTTATTTCAGATGATACCAATTTTTAATCCTAAATATTTCTTTGATATTATTGACTCCAAAATGTCCTTATATATTAGGCAGAATAAAAATTCCAGACTAAGTAAAAAATACTTACAGAAATCAAAAAAAAGATTGTGGTTTGGCACTGCCAAACCTTAGATTTTACTATTGGGCAGTTAATGCTCGCTATTTAACTTTTTGGACAAAAGATTTAGAAGATACCCAATGTCCAGGATGGATAAATCTTGAACGTGATACTATGCAAAGGCTATCATTGGCTTCTATGCTAAGGGCCTCGTTAACTTTTACAATTACGAGTGTAGCGCTTCTTTGCCCTCTACATGAGCTGTGCCCCAGGTTCGTAAACTTTAATTCCCTTATAGGTGTTAGTTAACCCTTAATTTAAGCATTTATGAACTCTTTAAATTTGGACAATAGGGCACCTTCAATTTCAATATTAAATGGTATATTTTACTGTAGAAACAGTTAAAATAAATCAACTGACAACTATGTTCCAACGAATTACCTTCACATTTATTCTATTAATTAACATTAAAAATATGTTGGCCAGGGAAATACAAAATAGGACATCAATAACCAAAAATATGGTGTTTTACTGGTGTTTCTCACACACATATTCAAACAACACCACTCAATAAAACAATCTTTTTATAGTACCTTTCAGTATTAATTACTATGTGGGCCCACACACTCACTCACACAAGCCGGCAACATGAAAAGAAAACAAGAATAACCCCATGTTGCAGTCCTGGTCAAAGCTGTAGAGCATCGCGGCCAAATACAGTTGAAGCCGACAAGTGCACAGTGCAGAAACTCACAAGATGGTGGGCGAATGGAGAGTTGCTGGCGAGTTGGCTGACCAGAGAGGACCCCATGTGGCAGAATTCTTCCATCTCCCTCGGTGTCTCCCGGGCTCAGCTAGCCATTGCTCCCACTCTCCCCGTAATCACAAAGTCCAGACAGCGACAGTCTTTATTAAAGTCTTAATCTTACCTCACCATGAGGAAAGATATTTAAGCTGTTTACTGACCGAGTAGGACAGTCAAAACTTAGTTTTCTCAGTCTCTGTTCTTCACCTGTCTCTCTCCTCCTGCCCAGGACTTCTTCTGTCCTTCTTCTCCTCACCAAATCACCCACAATTTCTAAGTTCCCGCCCTCAACCAATCACAACACAGGAAAAATAATCTAACTAATTAACAACAAATCAAATGCATTTAAATCCATCCACACAGGCTGCACACTGGTCACCACACATGTTCACCAGGTACACTGCAGAAAAATATTTAAAGGGGCAGTAGCACATATCAATGTGAACCAGCTAATGACATCAAACACCTACTCACAGCAAACCTATATAGAGTTCTTAATAAGAAAAACTAATGAAATAGTCATGGATATGAAGTTACACAGGGCTACATGAGATTGAATAAATATACGACTAACCCAATATTAAGACATACACTTCGAATATGGTTTCAATTTTGTACGTTTTTTGGATTGAATGATTTTATTTTGTCAAGATCTATCATATCTAATTTTTTCTTCCAACCTTCTAGCACTGATCAAGCCTTTCTGTTATGGAAGAGAAAGTGATTAGTAGCTTTTCGTGGTTTGTTTTCGGGTGGTTGTTTTGTGTCTTTTGAACAACTCTCCAATAAATATAATTTACCTAACTCACATTTTTTTAGACATTTACAAATTAGACATTTTTTGAGGGCTACTCTACCCTTTTTTCCGTTACCACATCAAACCGATATCTTGGAATTTTTTTAATATTTGAACCCTTATCAGAAGGGCTTAATAACGAATATTTATGAGTTGATTTTGAAGTTTAAAAAAATGATACATTTGATAAAATTAAAAATGACTGGGAAAGAGAACTTCAAATTTCTTTATCTATAGAGAAATGGGAGAGGATTCTTCAATTTATTAATACTTCCTCAATGTGTGCAAGACACGCTTTGATACAATTCAAGGTGGTTCACAGAGGTCATATGTCAAAAGTTAAGTTAGCTCTTTTTTATGGTCAAATAAATCCTACTTGTGACAGATATAATTCTGAAGTGGTCTCTTTGACATGTTTTGGTCGTGCCAATTTTGGAAAAATATTGGAAATACATTTTTGATACTATCTCTGTAGTTTTAGGTATTGATTTACAACCTCACCCTATTACTGCAATTTTTGGGTTACCAATGTTAGATTCTATTCATCTGTCCCGTTCCACCCATCGGCTGATTGCTTTTACCACATTAATTGCCGGAAGATCTATTTTATTTAAATGGAAAGATTCCAATCCTCCGACCATACTCCATTGGTACTCTGAAACGATATCATGTTTAAATTTAGGAAAAATTAGGAGTGACATTGTTGAATCCTTGGTTAAATTTGATAGGACTTGGGGAAGATTTATTCAACATTTTCATACGACATAAACTGTTCCGTCTCCAACTGTTATAATATTTTTTTTTACTGGTATGTGGTGGACCGGACTTGACGACAAACAAGGACTTAAATTGTTGAAATTCTTTGAAGCCCAGATTCTGTTTTGCTTTTTTTTTCTTCTTTAGTTGTTTTTCTAGTTATATTGGGGGGCTGTTTTTTTGTTTATTCTATTTTTTTCTCTTTTTGTTTTTATACATATGTTCTATTTTAAACACTTAACTATATTTACATAGAGGTCTATATTCAATGTGTATTTTGACACTGGACTCATATTTAGGTTATACCTGCCATTAATGTAACCCCGATCCCTATGTATCAATATTACTGATATGTTTATCATTACTTTTTTTCTTGTTTTGTTTTTGCTTTTGAAAAAAACTGAAAAAAAAGATTTTTAAAGAAAGAAAGAAATATCGTCTGAGCTCACCAATGTCAAAGTCAAAGAACATTTTATTCATCACTTGCACCCGAAGGTGCAGTGAAATGAATTTGCCAGCAGCGATATACTTAAAAGAACACACAATACACAATAAAATTTAACACAAACATCCACCACAGCATTCTTCACTGTGGTGGAAGGCAATAACGTTCAGCCAGTCCTCCTCCTCTGTTCATCCGTATTCAGGGCCATAAACCTTCCACGGCTTGGAGATCCCGAATCGGAGGTTTCCTACCGGAGACAGCGGCTTCAGGATGTTATGGGCCATGGGCCGGCGGTCTGAGCTCTACTCCGACGATCCCCGACAAGGGATCCCAGGCTCCGGATGTTAAGTCCATGCCGCAGCCATGGCTAGAAGCTCTGTGGACCACAGCCCCCATGGTGCCAGTCACCAGGCCAGCAATTGGAGCACTCATCTCTGGTGACCCTTGGCAAGGGTTTGCCCACTCCGCGATGGAAAATTCCACTCTGCACCTGCAGCCGATGCTCTGGGCCCAACTCTGGGAAAGGCCGCTCCAATCCATGCTATTAGGCCATGAGGGAGGCGACATGGAAAAAGTCGCTACTCCGTCGAGAAGGCGATCAAAAACAGTTCCTCTTTTCCCCACCCCTCCCCCCCTCCCCCCCTCCCCCCCCCCTACTAACATTAGACACACCAAAAAAGCAAAAAAAGTCTAATAATGAACATGCTGCTGGCAGGGCAGCCGACTCGCAGTGCCCCCTACCAATGAGGTACATTGTAGTTCATGTCTGCTTTCTAGATGTGGTAGGGTAGTTCAGTTGCTTGATAACAGCTAGGAAGAAACTGTTCGTGAATCTGAAAGTGTGGAGTTAGTTATGTTGCACCCTATGCTTGTAATAAGTCGATAAATGGAGTTGGTCTGATTTGCCTGCTAGTATGAATCTCATGTCTTCGAGGTGTAATATTTTGGACATATTTGAAATTCACATTGGTGTGGGTGCATTTTTCCAAAATTTAAGTATGAGTTTTTTTTTGCCGTTCTTAAGCTATAATTAATTAAACTCTTTTGGAATGAAGTCAGCTCAAAGCCGACTTCCATTGTTCCAAAAATAATCAATTCTGCTTTATGTTTCAATTTTATTTCAAATAATTTTGAAAAAATTTCAAAGATTTCATATTAAAATGTTTGGATTTTTATCCAAAAAACAAAGGAATGTGCTATAGTTGCATCTTGAGATAAACATTTATCACAAGTGGGGGAAACATTTGGAAAGATTTTACTTAGTTTTCGAATAATATAATCTGTGTAGGATATTAAATTGGATTAAAATATGTTTTACATTGATCGAGCATTTATGCACATATAGCAAGTGTTTATCCCAAAACTCTTTCGAGATTTTTATAGATGGTTCTTGTTCCCAATCTTTTCTAATTCTATCGGATGATGGTATTTCTATATGGCTGTCAAAGTATTGAGTGTGATAAAGATCAGCTACAGAAATGGGTTAAAAAATAGCAGATGGATTATAATTTAAAAAAATGTGAGGTGCACTTTAGGAGATTGAATGCAAGGGCAAAATTAATGGCATGAATGGAAACTTAGTAGCATTAATGTACAAAGGAATCTTGGGGTCCAAGTCCATAGCTCCCTAAAAATGGTAACACAAATGACAGAGTGGTATAGAAGCCATATTGCATACTTGCTTTTATAGTTCAGGTCATTGGGCAGAAGTGATGAGGTCATGTTGCAGTTTCATTGGTTAGGCCACATTTCAATAGTTCAATGGTGCTTTATTTGTCACTTATGCTACTGCACAGTGAAATTCTTCTTGCATACATTACACATGCAGGCACCATAATTTTTTGTGTCATTATTCAAAGTCTGGTCGCCCCACGTGCTTGATGTAATGGGGCAGTTCCCGTGAACCGACATCCCTCTCTTACCCGGGGGTGCCTCCCGCAGCTTCCCTTGAAGGTGCTGGAACCATTAACCCAGGTCACCCTTCTACTGGCCTACTCTTAGCGCCTAACGTCTCCAGGTCCCTCCCGATTACGCTGTACAACAAGCCATCAGGCATGTTCACGATCCCGAAGACCAAGGCCCCGATGAGCCTTTGCGTGAGCCCCAATGACTGACGAGACTTCGCCGGCGAGAGCGAGAAGGGTCACCCGCGCCGCCCAAGAAGGGAAATCTTGCAAGGGGTGCCCCGAACGTAGGATGACATGGTGGGCGTGGTGGCTGATTACAAAGGGGGGAACAGGCAGGTGTGGGGGGAAGATTCCTTGTGTCTTATCAAGTCATACGTGGAAAGAGGCACTTTGGCCCAATTTGCTCACACCGACCAATATGTCACATCTACACTAATCCCACCAGCCTGCATTTGGCCCATATCGCTCTATATGTCTTATCAATGTACCTATTTGTTTCTTAAATGTTGCAATAGTCCCTGCCTCAACTGCCTCCTTGGGTAGCTTGTTACAAACACCCACACATTGTGTGAAAATGTCACCCCTCAGATTTATATTAACATTTTCCCTCTTCACCTTACACCTATGTTTTCTGGTTCTCGATTCCCCAACTCTAGGTAAGAGTCTGTGCATCTACCCTCTCATGGTTTTATACACCTCTATAAGATCAACCCTCTTCCTCCTGCACTCCAAAAAATAGGGTCCTAGCCTGCTCCCTGTAGCTCAGAGACGCTCTTGTCCTTGCAACATCCTTGGAAATTTTCTCTGTACCCTTTCTATCTCGACAACATCTTTCCTATCATAGTGCCCAGAACTGAACATTCTAACTGCGGCCTCACCAACGTCTTATATAACTGTAAGATGACCACCCAACTTCTATACTCTGACTGATGAAGGCCAATGAGCCAAAAGCCTTTTGGACCTGTGACACCACCTTCAAGGAACTATGTACCTGCACTCCTAGCTCCTTCTGCTCTAGAACACTCCCCAGAACCTTGCCATTCACTGTGTAGGTCCTCCCCATGTTAGACTTTCCATAATGCAAGACCTCACATTTCTCTGTATTAACTTCAGACTGGCCAACTGATCAAGATCCTGCTTCAATTTTTGACATCTATCTTCACTATCCGCAGTACCACCCAATTTTGTATCATTTATAAACTTGACAATATTTACATGTATGTTCTCAGCCAAATCATTGATATAGATGACAATAATAGGCCCAGCACCGAACCCTGAGACACACCACCAGTCGCAAGCCACTAGTCCGAATAGCAACCTTCCTCCATTACCCTCTGCTTCCTCTAATGAAGCCAATTTTCTATCCATTCAACTGTCCCTCCTTGGACTCATACAATCTAACCTTCTAGAAAAGCCTACAATGTGGAACCTTGGCAAATGCTTGGCTAAAGTCCATATATGTAACATCTACAGCTCTGCCCTCATCAACCTTTTAGGTCACATCTTCAAGAAACTCAATCAGATTTGTGAGACACAACCTCCCATGTACAAAACTATGCTGAGTCTCCCTAAATGTCTTCAAGGCCTCTTCCTAATTTCCACAGATGCACCATAGAGCTTCCTATCAGGATGCATCACAGCTGGGTTTGGGAACACCTCTGCCCAAGACTACAAGAAATTGCAGAGAGTTGTGGATGTAGCCCAGTGCATCACACATGAAGTCCATCCACACTTCATACTGCCTCGGGAAAGCAGCCAACATAATCAAGGACCACTCACACCCCGGTCATTTCTTCTGCTCGCCACTCCTATTGGGCAGAAGATTCACAGCTTGAAAGCAGATTCAGGAACAGCTTCTATTTGCTTTTCGGGAATGACCTGTCCAAACAGGTTCATGAGTTGGATGATGAGGCAAAAACGTTTGCCCTCATAAAAGCTCAACCGGCCAACAAAAATCCTCCCCGGCGGCAGCACCCCTACCAACGGTTCGCTGCAATGGCTTCAGGACAAGCCGGACCCAGCCAACTTTACGCAACTGGGGTACGCCAACTTTCCTCTCAAAAACACGAGGGCAGAATTAGACACCAACTATGGAGGTAGGTGCATCTGGTTCATTTCAGAAATGTATGGGCCAGTCACAAGTTGGTGGGAGGTTACATTTGTTTTTCAATGAGTGGAGTTGTATAACCTGCGACTTGTTTATACTGCACAGTATACTAGGTTTCCAAATTGAGTTTATTTTCAAATTATGTCCACCCACACAGCATACACCTAAATGGACATACTGTTTTTCACAACAACAGTCTTTAGATATTCAAGCTGAAATTGAAATGCTAGCTAAAAAAGGGGTGATTGATAAATCTTTTCATCAATCTCACCAATTTGTGTCTAATATATTCCCTACACAAAAGAAAGATTGTGGGTGTCGCATCATTCTGGAGCTGAATCGGCTTAACTCCAATGTGCAGTATAAACATTTCAAAATGGAAACCTTTGTTACTGCCAAGCAACTGGTTTCCAAAGGATGCTATATGGCAGGCATAGATCTCAAAGATGCATGCTATTCAGTACCCATTCATCATAATCACTGGACATATTTGAAATTTAAATGGATGAAGCAATTATGGCAGTTTAAGGCATTGCCTAATGGATAAAGTTCGGCTCCTAGGCTATTTACAAAGTTGTTAAAACCAGTGTTGTGTCTACTCCGGGCTCAGAATCATATTGTCATGGCCTATTTGGATGATATCCTAATCATAGGTAGAACTAAACAGTCAGCTGTATTATCTGTTTCAGCTACCAAACTCATGTTGGAAAGATTGGGATTTCATATCCATCCAGTAAAGTCCAAATTGATACCATCCAGAGTCATTAATTATTTGGGGTTCACTATTCATTCAATTCACATGTCAGTGACTCTGCCTCCAGGCAAGAGGTCAGAATTAATAGAAGCTTGTAACAACCTTGTTGATGAGCAACAATCTTCTATTCGGCACGTGGCTAGTATAATTGGCAAATTAGTAGCAGCATTTCTAGCCACACAGTTTGGACCTTTACATGATCAAAATTTGTAACGTGCAAAGGAGCAGGCACTCATAAAGCATGCAGGTTATTTTGATAGGCCTATGCAATTACTAGCTGAAGCTGTTGCTGAGTTACAAAGGTGGATAACGAACATTCCTCACTGCTCCAACAAAATTCGGCTGGATGCACCTTCAGTAATTTTACAAACTGATGTTTGTGCTCTAGGATGGGGAGCTACTGATATTATGTCCCGCTCTGGTGGCAGGTGGAATTTTCATGAGGCATGAATCCTTCAACCCCATGGCATTAACTATTTAGAATTGTTGGGAGCACTCTATGGGTTAAAAGCGTATTGTACTACTATGCATGACTTGCATGTGCTGCTTCAGATTGACAACACTACAGCAGTAACATATGTTAATCACATGGGTGTAATCAAGTCAGTATCATGTGATAACTTGACTAACCTTATCTGGCATTGGTGTATTACAAGAAACATCTGGATTTCAGCTATCTATTTACCAGGTAGATTTAATGTGGTAGCAGACACCAGATCATGAAAATTTAATGACAACAACAGAATGGATGTTGAATCGTTAAATAATCAATGATATTGACGCTCGGTATGGCGTACTAGAGATTGACTTGTTCGTATCCAGATTGAATCACCAGTTACCAAAGTATGTCTCATGGGAACCAGACCCTGGGGCAGTGGCGGTAGATGCATTCTCGCTACACTGGGGTGGAATGTTTTTATATGCATTTCTCCCATTTTGCCTCATCAGTCGGTGCTTGACTAAGATCGAGCAGGACTCTGCCTCAGGCATTCTGGTAGTTCCAGACTGGCCTACGCAGCCATGGTTTCCACAAGTTCTGAGACTAATAACACAGCCTTTTATGGCGATCCCTAAAAGCAGTAATCTTCTGGTTCATCCTGTAACTGGGGAGAATCATCCACTACATGATTGTATTAATCTATTGATTTGCAGATTCTGAGGAGACCGTTCCTGGGGCTCGGACTATCAGGACGTACAGTGGATGTGATTACTGTGGCCTGGAGGGATAGCACTAAAAAACAATATATTTCTCATATCAAGAAATGGGAGGTGTTCTGTTTGCAGTCGAACATTTCATAATATACAGCAAGCATATCTGACTTGTTGGAATTTCTTTCCACGCTATATTTTGATGAGCGGGCTTAGCTACAATGCAATCAATAGTGCTAGAGGTTCCTTATCATCCTACCTATGGCAAGGAAGGGGACAACAATCTGTTGGGTCTCACCCTTTAATATGTCTGTTCATGAAGTGTATTTTAAACTGTAATCCCCCCAGGCCCAGGTACCCGGAAATCTGGGATGTGAGTGTGGTTCTCATATAGCTTTGTCAATGGGCCCAAGTAACATCTCTGATATTGCCCAGACTCACTCTTAAAGTGGTTATGCTCATGGCCCTGATTTCTGCGCAACGTGTCCAGACATTGCAGAAACTTAGATTGGACAGGATGGTCTCATCTGTCAACAACATAACCTTTTATGTTTATGATTTACTTAAACAGAGCAGGCCAGGGATGTCAGTGCTTAAACTTGTCACCAAGTGCCTTAGTGCCCTGAATTGGCTTTATTTATCAATCACAAAAAGCAATATAAAAAGGTGTCGGCACAGACCATCTCAAGGTGGCTGAAACAGGTTCTGGCTTCCACCGGAGTTGACACTGATATTTTAAAATCTCACTCCACCATGGCGGCATCAATGTCAGCAGCGAGGGCACTGGACGACCCTCTAGACCAAATCCTCGCTGCCGCAGGATGGTCCAAAGAAATTACTTTTGAATGGTTTTACCACAAACCTCTTGCCACACCAGGGATGTATGGCCATTCTATTTTGAGTTCTGTCTTGAAGCTTCCCCCTGGGAGAGAGGGGTCGCTATTGGGTTTTTCTTTTGTTAAATAAAGCATCAACATGTTTAATTCTGTATCATGTTTGAATGCATTATTGTTATTACTCATCCTGTGTCAACCAGGGCAGTGTGCTGTATGGACTCATACCCATGGCATGAAATCACAGAGCTTTGAAGTCTTCACAGAATCACTCACGTGACTCTGAAGTAAAATAGTAAGATTAAACAAGAACTTACCAGTTTGAAGTTTGATCATTATTCTATGAGGAGTTACGATGAGCGATTACGTGCCCACTGCTCCCAACCCTCATATCACAAAGGTCATCTGGTAGTTTCTAGGTTTCTAATCTTACTATATTACTTCAATTACTATTATCTGTGATTTCATGCTGCTGCTTTGAAGATTGACGCTCATGCGCTCTGGCGGGACTTCTTCACGTAATCGCTCATCGTAACTCCTCATAAAATAAAGATCAAACTTCAAACTGGTAAGTTATCATTTAATCTTTCTATTCTGCTTCCATGGCTGAAGTTTTCCATGTATTCTGACTTTCGATGTGTCCAAACCACCCCACCTACTGTATTGTTCATTCATCCATATTAGCACATTTGTCAAAGAACATATCCCCGACAGTCTGCCATGTCTGTGTTGAGATGGGCTGAAGAAAAACGTCTTGCCCACGGTCATGCCTATAATTATTTTTTTGTAGAATTAAAAGCCATTTCTTGTTTGTCCCAGATGTAGAACCGATCTATGACTTCATCTGGTCTGTGGGGGTTGGGAGATTCTTTCCAAAATCTCATCCAGGATCCACCTATGCTGCTCTCTGTATCTGTATCTCTGTGTCTCTAATTGTATCAAAACAGTGTGAGAGGCTGCAGTAAATGTATATACCATCTAGAGCTCCATCTCTCACACTGACTAATGTTGACCACTTAACCTGACAAAGTTTCTTGGATACAGAAGTTCCGTGAATAAAATTGCTTCAATATATATATTTTTTTCATCAGCTGAAATATACCTGACCAATATACAAAATTAATACTATCTAGAGCAATGGATCAAAATAATCAGAAAATTGTGAAATGAATTTCCTCGATGGACTCTATGTGAAAGCTTTTGATAAAATTAGAAAGGAATCTAAACAATATTATCAACTAAATGAAATTATGTTAACTCATTCGAAAGCTTTCCATTAAGAAATACCTGGATCTCAGGTAAAGAACCATTTTTCTAAATCTTTCCTATCCATATACTTTTCCAAATGTCTCTAATCTCTTCTTGTCAATACACAACTGCAGCTCAGGTACCAGAGTCATTGAGTCTTAATGTGGAAACAGAGCCTTCGGCCGAACTTGCACACACCAGCCAACATGCCCAATCTACACTTGACCCATTTGCCTGCATTTGGTCATTAACCCTCTAAACCTGTCCTATCCATGTATATGTCTAAATGCTTCTTAAACGTTGCTATAGCACCTGCCTAAACTACCTCCTCCAGCAGTTTGTTCCATACACCCATCAACTTTTGTGTGAAAAAGTTACCCCTCAGATTCCTCCCTGGGTAAATATTTCCTCCCTCTCTTTAAGCTGAGGTCCTCCGGTTCTGGATTCCCCAACTCTGGGCAGTCTCTGGGCAAGAGACTGCATCTACCCGATCTATTGCTCACATGATTTTGCATTCCTCCATAAGATTAACCCTCCATCTCCTGCACTCCAAGGAATAGAGTCCTAGCCTGCTCAAACTCTCCCAATAGCTCAGATGCTCGAGAACTGCGTCCTTTCCAGCATGACAACATCTTTGTTATAACATGTAGCAATGATATAAAATGTTGAGATTTTAAAAATCAAGCCTTCGGCCCACTATGTCCATGCTGTACACAACACTAAGTTAAACTGATCTCCTCTGCCTGCATGTGATCCATATGCCTCCATTTAGCAATGTTACAACATTCTGAGATTTTAAAAATCAAGGCTGCAATTTATCCCATCAGATAAAGCATAAAAATGTTTAATTTGACACCTAATTCACTTTCATATCTTCAGTGTTAAAAAGGTTATGGCCATTATCATGCTCGGAAATTAGCATATTGTTCCCTATAGCTTTTCATCTAAATTCAAAAGTCCAATAAAGGACGGAGGCGGGACTTGTCAATGATTGGTCCAGACCCCCGCGTCCATCACATCACCGTGAAGGCATGAACATTGTCCAAAACCTCCGCTCCACCCGACCCGCAGCCCGCGGAGGGTGGCCGTGTGAGAGTGGGGGCTGTCCTGAGGAATGCACACCTTCGGCCGCTTTCAACTTGGTGTTTGAGTTCAGATTGCACAGTCAATTATGGCTTGTGAGGGAAAATGAACTCCACGTTCCCGTCTCCCCCTGCTCCCTCCCCCCTCTCTCTCCCTTCTCTCTCCCTTCTCTCTCCTATCTCTAGCCTCTTCTCTCTCTCTCCCCTTCTCTCTCTCCCCCCCGCTCTCTCCCTTCTCTACCCCTTCTCTTTGTCCGTCTCCACCCGCAGTAGCGTCCCACAGTCATTGACCGCGATGCACCGCAATTGGACCCCAACCTCCACACCAGGGTGACCCCCCCCCCCCCTGACCCCAGTCTTTGACACCCACACCAGGGTGATTCACCCCAGCCGCGGGGACAGACGGTTTATATATTTCCGTATCGGTGTTTATGGAATGCGCCCAAGCTCCCACGCACAAAACAGGCAGCAACTCTGGAGATAAGGAATGGGTGACGTTTCGTGCTGAGACCATTCTACAGAGTGCGTCTGAAGGGTCGCGACCTGAAACACCTCCCATTCCTTCTCTCCAGAGATGCTGTCTCTTCAGCTGAGTTACTCCAGCATTTTGTGTCTATCTTCGGTGTGACAGTTGTGTCATTTCATCGGCTTTGTGTATTGCGCGCCCAGGAGAGAAGCTGGACATGCCTCTTGCATCTATTCAAACAAATGTGTTCAAATTCAAATCCCACATTAACCATGTTCCTGAATGTAAGAACGATTTATACATGTAATACATGATATACATTTATACATGGTTAATTAACTGGTGTATATCATGTACTACATGTATAAATACTACATGGACAGCCCCCACTCTCCCACGGCCACACTCCGCGAGCTGCGTGCCGGGTGGAGCGGAGGTTTGGGGCAATGTTCATGCCTTCACGGAGATGATATGGAAGCGGGGGTCTGGACCAATTGCTGACAAGTCCCGCATCCCGGCAACCCCAAGTCCGTTATTGGACTTTTCTGTTGAGCGGCTGTCGGTCCTTTGGCCTGTACGCGCCGCCGCCTTTCGGGTAGGTGACGTATTGACTGAGCGCCATCCGTTAAGTTTGCTTTTAGGCGACGCAGCCTTTCGGTTCGTAGGCGTTTCGTCTTCGGACTCTTTCTGTTCATTCGCGTTTCACACCTCGTTTCTTTTAGGCTCTTTGGTTTCGGCTTCTTTGCTTCGGCCTCTTCTCTGTCGACACCGCGTCCGGGTACCGGGGAAACAGGAATGGGAGAGGGAGTTACGGGATATTAGTTGCAATTGGAGAATACAATATTCACAGTTAATCTATTTGCTCTCATTTCAACCTCTTAATGCATTGCTCTGAATTAACCTGGAACTCATCCATTATTTAAACTGAATTGATCCTAAATGTTTCTTTAAAATCTAACGTATTTCTGACATTTAAGAAGCTTTTAAATGAACAAAAAATGTACATGCAAGGAATGCAGGGATATGTATTACTTGCAGGCAGAGGAGAAGAGTTTAACTAGGCATCATGTTTGGCTCAGCTATTGTGGACCAAAGTGCAAGTGGCTTAGCTGTTAGAGCCCCTACCTCATCGTGCCAGAAACTCAGGTTCGATCTGGAGTTTGCACCTTCTCCCGGTAACCATGTGGGTTTTCTCCAAGTTTGTAGGTTATTTGGCCTCTTGAAGTTACCCCTAATGTGTAGTGAGTGGATGAGGGAATGGGATAACATAGAACCAGTGTGAACAGGTGATCCTGGTGGACTGAAGGGCCTGTTTTCATGCCCTATCTGTTAAAACTAAAACTGAAAATTAACATAACACAATGCTCTATTCCAAACATTTCTGTGCAATGCAATTCGAGAAAGAACTTGAAGTCAATTAACTCTTTCCACTGGGGATTTCAGTAACCAGCGACACCCAACTCGACTTGGCACTTGATTTCCTGTCCCTGGGGTTAACTCCAAGCTGGGTTATAGAAACATAGAAATTAGGTGCAGGTGCAGGCCATTCGGCCCTTCAAGTCTGCACCGCCATTCAATATGATCATGGCTGATAATCCAACTCAGTATCCTGTACCTGCCTTCTCTCCTTACTCCCTGATCCCTTCAGCCACAAAGGCCACATCCAACTCCCTCTTAAATATGGCCAACGAACTGGCCTCAACTACCTTCTGTGGCAGAGAATTCCACAGATTCACCACTCTCTATGTGAAAAACAATTTTCTCATCTCGGTCCTAAAAGACTTCCCCCTTATCCTTAAACTGTGACCCCTTGTCCTGGACTTCCCCAACATCGGGAACAATCTTCCTGCATCTAGCCTGTCCAACCCCTTAAGAATTTTGTAAGTCTCTATGAGATCACCCCTCAATCTTCTAAATTCCAGCAAGTACAAGCCGAGTCTATCCAGTCTTTCTTCATATGGAAGTAATGCCATCCCAGGAATCAGTCTGGTGAACCTTCTCTGTACTCCCTCTATGGCAAGAATGTCTTTCCTCAGATTAGGATACCAAAACTGTACGCAATACTCCAGGTGTGGCCTCACCAAGACCCTGTACAACTGCAGTAGATCCTCCCTGCTCTTGTACTCAAATCCTTTTGCTATGAATGCCAACATACCATTCGCTTTCTTCACAGCCTGCTGCACCTGCATGCCTACTTTCAATGACTGGTGTACCATGACACCCAGGTCTCGCTGCATCTCCCCTTTTCCTAATCGGTCACCATTCAAATAATAGTCTACCTTCCTGTTTTTGCCACCAAAGTGGATAACCTCACATTTATCCACATTATACTGCATCTGCCATGCATTTGCCCACTCACCCAGTCTATCCAAGTCATCCTGCAGCCTCGTAGTATCACAGCTAACACTGCCCCCCAGCTTTGTATCATCCGCAAACTTGGAGATGTTGCATTTAATTCCCTCGTCCAAATCATTAATGTATATTGTAAATAGCTGGGGTCCCAGCACTGAAAAGGACCCGTTCACTCCTACCCTTTGCTTCCTGTCTGCCAGCCAGTTCTCTATCCACATCAATACTGAACCACCAATACCGTGTGCTTTAAGTTTGTATACCAATCTCTTGTGTGGGACCTTGTCGAAAGCCTTCTGAAAGTCCAGATACAACACATCCACTGCTTCTCCCTTATCCACTCTACTAGTTACATCCTCAAAAAATTCAATAAGATTCGTCACACATGATTTACCTTTCATAAATCCATGCTGACTTTGTCCAATGATTTCACCACTTTCCAAATGTGCTGCTATCCCATCTTTAATAATTGACTCTAGCAGTTTCCCCACTACCGATGTTACACTAACTGGTCTGTAATTCCCCGTTTTCTCTCTCCCTCCCTTTTTAAAAAGTGGGGTTACATTAGCTACCCTCCAATCCTCAGGAACTACTCCAGAATCTAAAGAGTTTTGAAAAATCACTAAGGCATCTGCTATTTCTGGGGCTACTTCCTTAAGTACTTCCTAAGGCATCTGCTATTTCTGGGGCTACTTCCTTAAGTACTCTGGGATGCAGCCTATCTGGCCTTGGGGATTTATCGGCCTTTAATCCATTCAATTTACCTAACACCACTTTCCGGCTAACCTGGATTTCACTCATTTCCTCCATCTCATTTGACCCGCGATCCCCTGCTATTTCCGGCAAATTATTTATGTCTTCCTTAGTGAAGATAGAACCAAAGTAGTTATTCAATTGGTCTGCCATGTCCTTGTTCCCCATGATCAATTCACCCGTTTCTGACTGCAAGGGACCTACATTTGTTTTAACTAATCTTTTGCGCTTCACATATCAATAAAAACCTTTGCAGTCAGTTTTTATGTTTCCTGCCAGTTTTCTTTCATACTCCATTTTCCCTTTGCTAATTAAGCCCTTTGTCCTCCTCTGTTGGTCTCTGAATTTCTCCCAGTCCCCTGGTAGACTGCTTTTTCTGGCTAATTTGTACGCTTCATCTTTTTCTTTGATACTATCCCTGATTTCCCTCATTATCCACGGATGCGCCACCTTCCCTGATTTATTCTTTTGCCATACTGGGATGAACAATTGTTGTAGTTCATCCATGCAGTCTTTAAATGCCTTCCATTGCATATCCACCGTCAACCCTTCAAGAATCAATTGCCAGTCCATCTTGGTCAATTCACGTCTCATACCCTCAAAGTTACCTTTCTTTAAGTTCAGGACCCATGTTTCTGAATTAACAATGTCACTCTTCATCCTAATGAAGAACTCAACCATATTATGGTCACTCTTGCCCAAGGGGCCACGTACAACACGGCTGCTAACCAACCCTTCCTCATTACTCAATATCCAGTCTAGAATAGCCTGCTCTCTCGTTGGTTCCTCCACATGTTGGTTTAGAAAACTATCCCGCATACATTCCAAGAAATCCTCTTCCCCTGCCAATTTGATTCACCCAATCTATATGTGAATTGAAGTCACCCATTATAACGGTTTTACCTTTGTTGCACGCATTTCTAATTTCCTGTTTGATGCCATCCCCAACTCCACTACTACTGTTAGGTGGCCTGTACACAACACCCACTAGCGTTTTTTGCCTGTTAGTGTTTCGCAGCTCCACCCATATCGATTCCACATCCTCCAAGCTAATGTCATTCCTTTCTATTGCGTTAATCTCCTCTCTAACCAGCAACGCTACCCCACCTCCTTTTCCTCTCTGTCTATCCTTCCTGAATATTGAATATCCCTGAATGTTCAGCTCCCAGCCTTGGTCACCCTGGAGCCATGTCTCCGTGATCCCAACTATATCATAATTATTACTAGCTATCTGCACATTCAACTCATCCACCTTATTACGAATGCTCCTCGCATTGAGACACAAAGCCTTCAGGCTTGTTTTTACAACACTCTTGACCCTTTTACAATTATGTTGAAAAGTAGCCCTTTTAGATTTTTGCCCTGGATTTGTTTTCCTGCCACTTTTCACCTCGCTACCTATTGCTCCTATCCTCATTTTACACCCCTCTGATTCTCTGCTCACACATTTGAGAAACCCTCCACTTCTTATTCTCCGTTTGTTATTTTTTTCTTCTTTCCTCCCTACGTGTTGCGTCTGACTGCTTCTTTTCTCTGCCTCCTGCCTCACAAACGGACTACTTGCCTTCTCTATTTGAGTCCCTCCCCCCAACCGATCTAGTTTAAAGTCTGGTCTAAAATACTGACACTCATCCAGCTGCTGTCCTAAACCAGAACCCATCCCCAGTGTGATCACAGCCAGGAACAGCCAATCTCCAGCACATTCTCTCTGCCTCAGTTCAAGCAGAGATGGAAGTAAAAAAATAGCAATCTTGTTCATTTATTGTCCCCATGTCGCTGAGGATGACAATTCCTATCTCTTTGTGTAAGTGGGAACAACGAACGATTGACGTAAGCTATGTGCCGCAGTTGCAACATTGTAAGAATCGTTCGCCTCCCTCCTCTCTCTTGAGCAACATTGACCATTAGTTTAGTTTAGTTTAGTTTAATATAGTTTATTTTAATTTAGATTAGTTTATCATTGTCACATGTACCGATGTACTGTGAATAGCTTTTTCAGTCTTCTGTCCTCACTCCCTCCTCAATTTAGCCAACATTCATCACTGGGAAAAGACATAAAGCGCTGGAGTAACTCAACAGGTCAGGTTGCATGTCTTAGTTTTTAAAGATACAGCGCAGAAACAGGCCATTCGCAGAGTGGTGCAGAAGGAGTATGGTAAGCTGGCTTTCATTGGTCGGGACATTCAGTATAAGATGATGTCATTATATGGACTTTGGTTAGGCCACATGGTCTGCTGCTAAATAGAAAATAGGTGCAGGAGGAGGCCATTCGGCCCTTCGAGCTAGCACCGCCATTCATTGTGATCATGGCTGATCGTCCGCTATCAATAACCCGTGCCTGCCTTCTCCCCATATCCCTCGACTCCACTAGCTGCTAGAGCTCTTAAATCCATCCAGTGATTTGGCCTATACTGCCCTCTGTGGCAGGGAATTCCTTACATTCACAACTCTCTGGGTGAAAACGTTTTTTCTCACCTCAGTCTTAAATGAACTCCCCTTTATTCTAAGACTGTGGCCCCTGGTTCTGGACTCGCCCAACATTGGGAAAAATTTTCCTGCGTCTAGCTTATCCAGCCGTTTTATAATTTTATATGTTTCTATAAGACTCCCCCTCATCCTTCTAAACTCCAGTGAATGCAAGCCTAGTCTTTTCAATCTTTCCTCATATGACAGTCCCGCCATTCCAGGGATCAATCTCGTGAACCTACACTGCACTGCCTCAATCACAAGGATGTCCTTCCTCAAATTAGGAGACCAAAACTGTACACAATATTCCAGATGTGGTCTCACCAGAGCCCTATACAACTGTTCTGGTCACTCCATTACAGGAAGGATGTGGAGGCTTTGGAGAGGGAGCAGAGGATGTTTACCAGAATGATGCTTGGATTGGTGGCTATTTGCTATAGGAAGAGGATGGACAGAGTTTGATTATTTTCCCTAGAATACCGGAGGTTGAGGGAAGACCATATAGATATATTACATTTCAGAGGTGTAGATAATGTAGACAGTCAAAACCTTTTTTCTAGGTGGAAATATCAAACGCTAAAGGGCATAGCCTGAAGGAGAGTAGGGTAGTTTAAAGGACTGGAACATGCCCTTTTACCCACAATATCTGTGCTGAACATGATGCTAAGGCAAACCCTTGTCTGCCTGAATGTGATTCATATCTCTCCATTCCCTTCATGTCCATGTGCCTATCCAAAACCTCTTTAATGCCACTATTGTATCCATCTCCACCACCACACAGGTAGCGTGTTCCAGGCCCCCACCACCGTCTGTGTTAAAAAACCTGCCCTGCGCATCTCCTTTTAACTTAAACCCCTTCCCGATCTGCATCTATCACTTGCCAGGCTTTTTCCCGCAACCACCTCTCTTCCCCCCCCCCCCCCCCCCCCCCCACCACTACAATCAGTCTGAAAACTGTGGCTCCCCACTCGAAACATAGCCTGTCCATAGTTTCCAGCGGTTACTCCGCTACTTTATATCTCTTCATTCCCACGGATGAATGGTGGCTAAATTGTGAAGGG
This sequence comes from Okamejei kenojei, assembly GCA_035221665.1. Taxonomy (NCBI): domain Eukaryota; kingdom Metazoa; phylum Chordata; class Chondrichthyes; order Rajiformes; family Rajidae; genus Okamejei; species Okamejei kenojei. The sequence goes on along the minus strand of CM069140.1, from coordinate 79,812,033 downwards.
AGTGATGACAGAGCGTTGAGAGGTCAATGTTGCTCAAGGCTGAGAGAAGAGAGAGGTGAACATTTCATACAAAGTTACAACAGACAGCACAAAGTTTGCGTCAATCATTTATTGTTTCCACTTACACAGAGAGATAGTCATCATCATCAGTGACATCACCATATATAAATAAACGAGGTTGTTGTTTTTTATATTTCCATTGGCTGAGTGGAGGCTGAGAGGATGTGCTGGAGTTTGGCCCCAACACTGATCCTGGCTGTGATCATACTATGCATGGGCTGTGGCTTTGGACAAGATTGCCAATGTGAGAACCCAGCCCTGTGTCGATCCCTGGGAAACAAAAATGACTTCAAAGTTGAGGTGTGTGACGCAAGTCATTGAGTTAAGTTGCAGCAGGACTTAAAACCAAGGAACTGCAGATGCAGGTTAATGCACAGAAGGACACAAAGTGCTGGAGTAACTCAGCGGGTCAGGCAGCATCTCTGGAGAGAAGGAATGGGTGACGTTTCAGTTTCGAGACCCTTCAGACATTCCTTCTCTCCAGAGATGCTGCCTGTCCTGCTGAGTTAGTCCAGCATTTTGATTCTATCTTCGATTTGAACCAGCATCTGGAGTTATTTACTACACACAAGGTCAGTGTGGGAATGGGAAGTGGAGTTAAAATGGTTAGCAACTGGGAGATCCAGCAGGCCTTGGCAGACCAAGCACAATTGCTAGATGTGGTCCTTGTGGCTAAGGGGATCAGGGGGTATGGAGAAAAGGCAGTTACGGGATACTGAGTTGGATGGTCAGCCATGATCATATTGAATGGCAGTGCAGGCTCGAAGGGCCGAATGGCCTACTCCTGCACCTACTTTCTATGTTTCTATGTTTCTATGTTTCTAATTGTTCAGTGAAATGGTATAAACTTTGTTTAGGGCAGCATGGTCGCGAAGCGGTAGAGTTGCTGCCTTTCAACGGCAGAGGCTCGGGTTACATCCTGTCTATGGTTGCTGTCTGTACAGAGTTTGTATGTTATCCCCGTGACCTACATGGGTTTTCTCTGGGGTCTCCGGTTTCCTTCCACACTCCAAAGACCTACAGAGTTGTAGGTTAATTGGCTTTGGTATAATTGTAAAATTGTCCCTAGTGTGTGTAGAATAGTGTTAGTGCGTGGGGATTGCTGATCAGCGCAGACTCGGTGGGCAAAGGACCTGTTTCCATGCTGCATCTCTAAACTGGGCCAGCAGAGCGCTTTTCAAAGGGGGGGGGGGGGGTGGGGGAGTGGAGCCATAATTGATCAGTGGCCTTGGCAATACCTGGTGAGGGAGTGGAGTGACTGGGTGGGGGGAAGATGTGGGAGGGGAGGTGCTCCCCCTCCCACGGTAGGTACTTTTTGAAGTCTGATGTATTAAAATCATGTTTTAGTGCATTGTAGAAGTATGATTTCAATGTTTTTTGTTTGAAATATTTATAAGATAATGTAGAGCATGTGATTTTTCGTTTGTTATTAGTCGACCTCCAAAAACTGGGGGACATTAATACAGGCCATCCCCCACCTCAAAAAATATATCCCCCATCCCCCCCTCCCCCCCCCCCCCCCCCCCATCGACGCCAGTACCTTCCACGGTACAGAAAATTTGACAGAAAAACTTTTAAACGTGTAATAATTTTTTTGTTTGTAGTTGGAAAAAGGGACAAGAAATAATCATAACATTTCCTGATTTTGCAGTCATGCAAATTATGTTTTGCTCGGGGAACAAAATCAGATTATTTTGAAAGTTCTCCTTTTGACGTATATTTTATTTTGTTTTGAATTTAGAATCTTCAAACCATGACCTTAATAAAGTTTGTGGAAACGTTACTTTAAAAAAAATAAGACTTTCCAGAAATCTAAAATGCATTAGAAAGATACATTTCAATGCACTGAGTCTTTTGCCCAGAGTAAGTGAATCGAGGACCAGAGGACAGATTTAAGGTGAAGGGGAAAAGATTTCATAGGAATCTGAGGGGTAACTTTTCCCACACAACAGATGGTAGGTGTATAGAGCAAACTGCCAGAGGAGATAGTTGAGGCAGGAACTATCCCAACATTTAAGAAACAGTTAGACTGATACATGGATAGGACACGTTTGGAGGGATATGGACCAAAAGCAGGTAGTGTAGCTCGGACATGTTGGTGGGTGTGGGCAAGTTGGGCCGAAGGGCCTGTTTTCACACTGTATCACTCGATGACAACATTATACCTCCACCATGCATGATGCTTCAAAATCAAGTGGTCGAGTTCATCTAAAATCATTACCCCTTTCCTTTTTTATTCCCCATATCCCTTGATTTCGCTAGCCCCAAGAGCTAAATGTAACTCTCTCTTGAAAATATCCAGTGAATGGGCCGCTTTGCCTTCTGTGGCAGAGAATTCTGCAGATTCGCAACTCTCTCGGTGAAGAAAGTTTGTCCTCATCTATCTTCTATCCATCTATACTATTACAAAAACTCTAATCTTGTCCTCTTCCAGCTCACGCTGTTTTTAAATTTGCGCAAAAAAGGTACCCTATATCTCTAGGATTTTTTCGCCACCTCACTCACCGTTCTCCTCTGCGCCAAGTGCAGCAAGTTTTATTTTGATCGGTGGAATATTCCAAAAGTTATGAAGATTTAAAAATCGTGAGATCAGCAGATTGGTCTTCTTGCCTGTCAGTCATCATAAAGGTAACGCCCCTTCTGGCACCTGCTGTCAATCACTGCGGCGAGGAGAATAAAGCCCCGGAAGATGGGCGTGAGTCCAGAAATCAGGCGTGAGTCAGTCCAGAGGTCGTGAGTGAGAGTCGAGTTCAGAAGCCATGAATGAGTGAGAGTTGAGTCCAGAAGCCGTGAGTCAGTGAACTGTCAGTCCAGAAGCCGTGAGTGAGTGAACTGTGAATCCAGAAGCCGTGAGTGAGTGTACATAAGTCAGGAGCCAGGCTGATTGGGGATGAGGAAGGGAGCATAGAGCTCGAAGGCACAGAAAGTAGGTCTTGTAACTGACACTACGTCCGTGTTATAATCTCACTTTCAGTAATTGTGTGTCCATCTGTGTGTGGGACTTGGATTTGCTTTTGTTTTTATGACAAAAGTTCTTTTGTTCTTTAAGTTTCGCCGCAGCGCAGTTTTCAATGTTTTGCAATCAGCCACCACTGTTTAACACGGGGCATTATTCACAGAACGTAAATTCTCAGATGCCGGTTAAAATTCCTGGCGTGGATCACAAAATGCAAGAGGAAATCAACGGATCTGGCAGCATCCGAGAAGGGAATTGGAAAGACAACGTTTTGAGTCGAAACACTTCTTCAGACCTCTAGCATTTCATGTTTTGTTCAGCATTTCAGCACCTGCAGTTCCCTCTGCCTCCAAACGTCCCTGGCAAAATCAAGGGATATGGGAGAAAGCAGAAACAGGGTACCAATTCTGGATTACACAAAAAGCTGGAGAAACTCAGCGGGTGCAGCAGCATCTAAGGAGCGAAGGAGATAGGCGACGTTTCGGGTCGAGACCCTTCTTCAGACTGGTCAGGGATCAGGGAAACTATCTCCTTCGCTCCTTAGATGCTGCTGCACCCGCTGAGTTTCTCCAGCTTTTTGTGTAACCCTCGATACTCCAGCATCTGCAGTTCCTTCTTTAAAACCAATTCTGGATGATCAGCCATATGATCAGATCATATTGAATGGCAGTGCTGACTTGAAGGACCGAATGGCCTACTCCTGCACTTATTTTCAAAGCTTCAAGGAGTTAGAGTCATCAAGTCATACAGCATTGAAACAGGCCCTTTGACCTGACTTGTCCATGCTTACCAGTATGCCCCATCTAAGGTAATCCAATTTGCCTCAACTACTCCTCTGGCAGCTCGTTCCATTTCTGCACCAACCTATTTCCTCCGGTTCTTGATTCACCCACCCTGGATAAAATACTGTGCATTCACCAAATCAATTCCCCTAATGATTTTATCAACCTCTAGATAGTATAAATACGACTGGAACTATTTGAATACCAGAGCAATAGTCCTTGATGGACCCAACTCAATTATTTAAAATAAACATGGAAAATTACTTGTCAATTGTTATACAGGAGGCTGAAGGAACTGCAGATACTGGAATCTTGTGAATAATAGAAAGTCATAGAATCATAGAAAATAGGTGCAGGAGTAGGCCATTCGGCCCTTCGAGCCTGCACCACCATTCAATATGATCATGGCTGATCATCCAACTCAGTATCCTGTACCTGCCTTCTCTCCATACCCCCTGATCCCTTTAGCCACAAGGGCCACATCTAACTCCCTCTTAAATATAGCCAATGAACTGGCCTCAACTACCTTCTGTGGCAGAGAATTCCACAGACTCACCATTCTGTGTGAAAAATGATCTTCTCATCTCGGTCTTGAAAGACTTCCCCCTTATCCTTAAACTGTGAACCCTTGTTCTGGAGTTCCCCAACACCGGGAACAATCTTCCTGCATCTAGCCTGTTCAACCCCTTAAGAATTGTGTTAGTCTCTATAAGACCCCCCCTCAATCTCCTAAATTCCAGCGAGTACAAGCCGAGTCTATCCAGTCTTTCTTCATATGGAAGTCCTGTCATCCCAGGAATCAGTCTGGTGAACCTTCTCTGTACTTCCTCTACGGCAAGAATGTCTTTCCTCAGATTAGGAGACTAGAACTGTACGCAATACTCCAGGTGTGGCCTCACCAAGACCCTGTACAACTGCAGAAGAACCTCTCTGCTCTTGTACTCAAATCCTTTTGCTATGAATGCCAACATACCATTCGCTTTCTTCACAATCTGCTGCACCTGCATGCCTACTTTCAATGACTGGTGTGCCATGACACTGAGGTCTCGTTGCATCTCCCCTTTTCCTAATCGGCCACCGTTCAGATAATCGTCTACCCTCCTGTTTTTGCTGCCAAAGTGGTTAACCTCACATTTATCCACATTATACTGCATCTGCCATGCATTTGCCCACTCACCCAACCTATCCAAGTCACCTTGCAGCCTCCTAGCATCCTCCTCACAGCTAACACTGCCCCCCAGCTTCGTGTCATCCGCAAACTTGGAGATGTTGCATTCAATTCCCTCATCCAGATCATTAATATATATAGTAAAAGCTGGAGTCCCAGCACTGAGCCTTGCTGTACCCCACTAGTCACTGCCTGCCATTCTGAAAATGACCCATTTACTCATTTACACCCGTTTACAAGTGTTGGAGTAACTCAGGCAGAATCCATGGAGAACATGAACAGTTGCTGATTTCAGATTTAATTCATGGGCACCTCCTTTATCTCAGAACCCGAGGGATTGATGACATTTGTGAAAGTATTCTTTAAATTGCATTCACAGCTTTATCTGTGTTACAGGTCTTTATGTTTCATGATGGCGGAAAGGAATGGAGGTATTATGATTGGTCGAAGATCACATCTATTGTTAATGTTGCTTCACATGACCCTGAGCTTCTGTGTCATGCCCACGCACACAATGTTCGATTCATCGATTATAGTAAGTAACTTTACAACAAAGGGATGAGTACATTCTATGATCACCATTTTTCTTCTTATTGTGTATGGCGTGCACAGCCTCAAGTTGTAGGACAACTTGTTCTATTTGATTTTCTTTGATTGTGCACGCTGGGTCGGTTGCATTTGTCGAAACAGGGCGGACCACGTTAAGGTTCCAATCTTCCACCCCTGACCAATATTGAAAGACTTAATTGAATTTGGTGTTACGGTTTGAGTTGGCAGACAGAAAAGTAGATTCAATGGAGAAAACACCAAGTGCTGGTGGAACTCAGCTCATACTATCATTAATCAGATTTTACTGGCCTTTATCTTGCACTAAACGTTATTCCTTTTTCCTTGTCTCTGTGCACTGTGGACGGCTTGATTGTAATTATGTATGGTCTCTCTGCTGACTGGATAGCACACAACAAAAAAGCTATTTGCGTAAAAGCTAATCTCAGTACACGTGACAATGAACTAAACTAAACTATGGAAGAAATGGGCAGACCACATTTTGAGTCAGGATCCTCATTCAGACTCCAGAAGGGCCATAACTCATTCGGACTCCAGAGGGCCAAGTTATTAATGAATATGATATAGTTGGGATCAAGGAGACATGGCGCCAGTGTGACCAAGACTGGGAGCTTAACATCCAGGGATATTCAATATTCTGGATGGATAGACAGAAAGGAAAAGGAGGTTGGGTAGTGTTGCTGGTTAGAGAGGAGATTAACGCAATAGAAAGGAAGGACATTAGCTTGGAGGATGAGGAATCGATATGAAAAGAGCTGCGAAACACTAAGGGGCAGAAAACGCTAGTGGGAATTGTTTACAGGCCACCGAACAGTAGTTGTGGAGTTGGGGATGTCATCAAACAGGAAATTAGAAATGCGTGCAACAAAGGTAAAACAGTTATAATGAGTGACTTCAATTCCCATATAGATTGGGTGAATCAAATTGGCAGGGGTGCTGAGGAAGAAGATTTCTTGGAATGTACGTGGGATAGTTTTCTAAAGCAACATGTAGAGGACCCAACGAGAGAGCAGGCTATTCTAGACTAGGTATTGAGTAATGAGGAAGGGTTAGTTAGCAGTCTTGTTGTGCGTGGCTCCTTGGGCAAGAGTGACCATAATATGGTTGAGTTCTTCATTAGGATGGAGAGTGACATTGTTAATTCAGAAACAAGGGTTCTGAACTTAAATAAAGGTAACTTTGAGGGTATGAGACGTGAATTGGCCAAGATAGACTGGCAATTGAGTTTTAAAGGGTTAATGGTGGGTATGCAATGGAAGGCATTTAAAGACTGCATGGATGAACTACAACAATTGTTCATCCCAGTTTGGCAAAAGAATAAATCGGGGACGGTAGCGCATCTGTGGATAACAAGGGAAATCAGGGATAGTATCAAAACGAAAGATGAAGCATACAAATTAGCCAGAAAAAGCAGCCAACCGGAGGACTAGTGAATTGATCATGGGGAACAAGGACATGGCAGACCAATAGAATAACTACTTTGGTTCTGTCTTCACTAAGGAAGACATATATATTCTGCCGGAATAGCAGGGTACCGGGGGTCAAATGGAGGAACTGAGTGAAATCAAGGTTAGCCGGGTAGTGGTGTTAGGTAAATTGAATGGATTAAAGGCCGATAAATCGAGGAAATAGTGGATGCATTAGTGATAATATTGAATGGCGGTGCAGGCTCGAAGGGCCGAATGGCCTACTCCTGCACCTATTTTCTATGTTTCTATGTTTCTATTATATATCACAAACCTCAAAATTAGCATTGCAAGTTTTTTAAATCTCATAACTCAATTTGGCTCATTCTCCGGATATAGAATTAATTAATTGGAATAAAAGTGAAATTGTGCCAATAACGGAACAAAATCTGTGTATACTTGAACAGTTCCCTTTTTAAAAAAGCCTACGAATAGTTTAAACACCTTGGAATCTATGTGACCAGGAAATATACTTCTCTATTCAAATCTAATTTCCCTTTTTTAAGTTACTAAATTACACAGAAACATCCAATTTTGGAAAACACTTCCCATCTCACTAGTTGGTAGAATTAATGCTATAAAAATGATGTTTCTCCCACAACTATTATACCTATTCCAATCAATATATCTTCCATTTTTTTTTGATTGATTCAATTGTTACTAATTTTATTTGGGATTATAAGACCCATAGAATAAATAAAATACATCTATGTAAGTCTAAAGCTAATGGAGGATTAGCTTTACCAAACTTTCTATTTTATTATTGGGCATTTAATATTAATAATATAACCTTCTGGCTATATGACTCTGATCAGCAGCCAGATTGGCTATAGATGGAGAAGGAGGATTGTTTACCTTTTGACCAGGCTCGATACTTTTAGCTCCAATAAATTTGAATAAAAAAACATATGGAGGAAATCCAATTATACATAGTGTTATCCGTATCTGGAAACAATTAAAATTTACGTTAAAATTGGGTAAGTTATCTCTCTTTCTCCCTATTGCAAATAACCCTCATTTTAATGGAATTAAAATGGTGGGAGACCTTTATCAAAAGGGGACTTTTCTCTCTTTTCAGGAATTACATCAGAAGTACGAATTACATGTTCATAATTTTTTTAGATATTTACAACTTAGAGATTATGTCAAATATCATATATGCAAGATTATAGATTTAGGGGCCCAGAAATCCTTGATGAATGTCTGAACTGACATCCTAATACAAATAAACTAATATCTTATATTTATAATACCCTTTTAGATACTAACATTCCGTCATCAGTTATACAGACGAGCATGGGAGGATGAACTGGCTCAACCCATAATGAAAGACACATGGGATGAAAGTTTACAATTTATACATCATTGCTCGTTAAACATTAGACATTCCTTCATACAATTTAAAATATTACATAAATTACACTATTCGAAGACAAAATTAAGCAGGATCTTCCCAAGTACTTCCCCTCTCTGTGATAAATGTCAATTTCAAGAAACCAATATAACTCACACTTTTGTAACTTGCATAAAAATGCAAAATTTTTGGACGGACATTTTTAAAATTATCTCTAAAGTTATCAATAATCAACTGGACCCAGATCCAAAATTAATAATATTAGGATTATCAGAACATAGCACAAACTTTACGATAAGCCAGACATTTTCTTGATTACAGTTTAATAACTGCGAAAAAATTAATACTCAAATTTTGGAAAAAAACATCTACCCCCACAATTAAAATGTGGATTACAGAAATGACCGAGACCTTGCATTTGGAAAAAAAATAAGATTTGTCTTAATTGAAAAACCAGAACTATTTTTTAAAAAGATGGTCTCCATTTATTGAATTTTTCAAAAAGCAAACTGGTTTAACACAAAATTAAAATCAAAACTTGAGTTTAGGGTTGGATGAACAACTATACACATCTCCCGGATCTATCTCCACAATCTTTATATTTGAAATCTCCTTTCTTTCTTTCTATTAGTTTATAGTTTCTCTTATCTCTTTCTTTATTTCCTTTCTTTAAAAAAAAACTTTAAAAATTGAAGCTATGTAAGAACTCTGCAACTAATGGTTTATTACTATTTGAACACAAGCTTTCAATAATTTTTTTTTTTTAAACAAAAAAAACAGGATAATGTAGAATAACACAATGGGATGATCGATGGCCGGCATGTTAGCTTCAGTAGAAGGAATGGACAGATTATGTTTTCGGTCAGGACCCTTCCTTCGATCCTGCTTTAGGACCCTTCTACAGTCCGAACAATGGTGCAAATCTGAAACATCACCTGTCCATTCCCTCAACTGGTGTTGCCTGTCCTGCTGAGTTCTTCCAGCACATTTCAGGTTGGGACCCTTCTTCAGTGTGATCACCTCCAGCCTTCATTATAATCTCCACCCTCCCCTCTTCCTCCTTGCTTATCTGCCAATCAACCCATTGTCACCTGTATCCACCTATCTCTTGTGAGCTCTTGCCCCAACCTTCCCCTCACCTCTTTCAACCGGCTTTATCCTCCAATACTCCCATCAGTCTGAAGAACGGCCTTGACTTGAAACATCATCTATCTATCCATTTCCCTCCACTTGCAGCAATAGCACATCAGGATTGTTAACACAGTACTCAATAGATAATATTATAGGCAACACAAAATAACAATCTTAAATACATTTAAAAGCCCAAAGTCACTACTCAACCCAGGCAGTTCATAGTTTGAAGTTTAATTGGAGTTGGTAGTGTTGACCTGATGGTTGTGGGGAGGAAGATGTTCCTGAACCTGGACCCGACCATTTTTGGCCTCCTGAACCTTCTTCCCGATAATCTCATTAGTTCCTTGGCATTCAAGTTCCCAAACCAGGCTGTAATGCAACTAGTCAATATGCTCTTTACCGTTCACCTGTACATGTTCAAGAGAGTATTAATTGAAGTACCAAATCTCATATAGTCAGAAAGCAGGCCCTTTGGCCCTTGCCGACCAAGCAAACCCATCTACACTAGTCCCACCTGCTCATGTTTGGCCAATATCCCTCTAAACATTTCTTATCTATGATCCTGTCCAATTCTTTTTAATGCTGTTATAGTGTCTGCCTCAAGTATCTCCTCTGGCAGCTCATTCCATATACCCACTGTGTGTAAATGGTATCCCTCAGATTCCTATTTTACTTCGGAGTCACGTGAGTGACTTCGTGAAGACCTCGCCAGCACGCATGCACGGCATATCGTCGCGCGCATTTGCATCGGCAGGCTGGGAGGGGGAGTGCGCTCTCTCCTTGGGCTCCTTCATAAAGGCCGGCAGGTAAGTATTACCTTTACCCTACAGGATGGACAAGGGCAAGAGGAAGGCGCTGTCGAGAAGCCGAGCTTCGACCAGCCAACGGCCCTTGTCCCCGGAGCTGCAAGCAACACTGGCAGCTTCGAGGCATGTGGGGGCAGGAATGCGGAAGTCGGGTGCTCCCGCTGATTCAGGAGCCGACTCACCCGAGTGGTTTACCGCTCCGGAGCTGGATGCATCGGATCCAGACTTCGAGCCCCCTTCCCCCAAGAAAAGAGGGGGGAAACAGGTACGTGGCAAGGGGTCTCGCTTTTTACAAGCAACCCCTCCCCGAGCTCCAGAAGACCCGAGGGGGCAGGGCCGGGGGATAGCTGCACGACAGGGGAGCCCTGCAAAGTGCAAAACCATACCACAGCCAGGGAAATCTGCTGTAGTGCAGCCTGGCAACATCACTGCTGCGTCGAGTAGGCCTGCTGGAGCAGATACCGCCGACAACACACCCCGTCAGGCTGCGGTCAAGGGCGGAGGTGGCAGCAGGAAGCGGTCGGTCAGCATAGCTCTGGGGGTGTCCGACCATGCGCCTCCACGCCAAAAGATGGGCAAGTGTGGAGGTAAGCCTGCACGGACTCCGGGGAGCCAGGTTCCGGGGGCCGGCACCGATTCAACTCTTATCAGACAGGTGGGCCGCCACAGTCTGGGAGAAGACAGACTAGCGGAGAGTCCGTGCGGGAGTCGTATGATCCTACTTGGGCTGTAGGTCACGACGACCTGCCATTGGACTCTAGACAGCACCTTACGGAGGTGTGGTCCGATGGTGGAAACCCCAGTGAGTTCGCAGGGCCTGGGGAAGTCGGCTTGTCCGCTGCAGATAGCAGGGACGGTCGCATAGAGCGGTTGGAGCTCTTAGTGGAGCAACTCCTCCAGCGGGACCGGGAACGAGAAGAGCGGGACTCGCGGGCATCCACTAGCCGTGCGAGGACCCCACTCAGCATCTCATCGTCTCCAGCCGGAAGCATGAGGGATTGCCCAGCTGCTGTGTTTGAAGACGACCCGGGGCAGCCAGTGACCGCTGAGCCAGAGCATGAGGAGGATATGCTGGAAGTGGTGAGTAAGTTTGCCGCTACCACCCAGACAGGTGAACCTCTGCACCACAAATTGACGGGCACCATTGATTACCTGACTATGCACCAACTCCAGAGTCAGGTTCTCAATGATACCTTGGAGAAAATAAAACCGCCCGAGAACTGCATCAACCTCAGTGTGCTCTTGGTTAATGCCCAGATCTGGGGACACTTGAGTACGGCCACCAGGATGCAGGATGTCTGCCTCCAGCGTATCTTAAAAGTTCTCTCCACGGGCATAACGGCGTTTGCTAGGACCCTGGACGGGGATAATGTGTCCAGTGATCAGCAAGACGCACTGGCACTCCTATGCAACGCCCAATATGAAATAAACTGCCTGCGTAAGAGCTCCATAAAGCCCATACTCAACCCCAAATTCACGGGGTTGTGCCGACCATCAACCGCTCCACCGCCGCATCAGTTGTTTGGAGACCTGTCCAAACAGTTGAAGGAACTGGATGAGGAGGCCAAAACAGCTGGCCTCATGAAACCTCCATCGGCCAGACTTCACCCATATCACTGGCAACAGCCTAATACATCTTGGAGAACACGGCTGCCGGACAGGGCACAAAGATCCTACCCACCTCCATCCCAACAAGCACAACGACCTTTTTTAGGGCAAGGCCAACAGCAGCCTGCATGGAAAATGCGGCCGCCGGCTCGTCAACCTCCACAACGCCCACCCAAAACACCGTATGTACGGAACCGCCGTTAACCATGGAGGTAAGGGGGTCTGGTTCTTCTCACGCCGTAGCATCCCCTCCTGCACGAATAGGTGGGCAATTGCGGGCTTTCTTGGACATATGGAAAACTGTCACCACAGATGAGTTTATTTTACAAAGTGTTCAAGGATATGTTATAGAATTTATTGGAGGTATAAATCCCCCTACCCAGCATTCGCCTCGTAGAAATTTTACTCTATCCCAAAAAGAGGTGGAGGCAGGACATGCTGAAATTATACGGCTAGCAGCAAAAGGGGTAATTGGCAAAACCAAGCATGAACCAATTGAGTTTGTGTCTAACATCTTCACTAGGATTAAAAAAGATGGGGGATGTCGGATAATAATAGACTTAACTGAATTGAACACTTTTGTACAATATACCCATTTCAAAATGGATACTTTTGAAACAGCTAAGCAGATGCTTTACCCAGGGTACTTTATGGCATGCATCGATTTGAAAGATGCATACTATACGGTACCCATCGCTAAGGCTCATAGGAAATTTTTGAAGTTTGTCTGGAAGGGTCAATTATGGGAATATAAGGCATTGCCCAATGGAATCACCACAGCCCCTAGGCTGTTTACCAAATTGGTAAAACCTATATTGGCTCTTCTCCGACAACAAAATTATTTAGTAATGGCATATTTGGATGATATCCTTATAGTGGGTCAGACCCTCCAATTGGCAATTCAAGGAGTGGCTGCAACCAAGGCTCTGTTCGAGAAGCTGGGGTTCGTAATCCATCCAGACAAATCAAAATTGCACCCGGTACGGGTTATGGATTATTTGGGGTTCACCCTAGACACCAATTTAATGAAGATTACCATCCCAACTAATAAATCTACTGCTATAATAGAAGAGTGCCACAATCCTGCTTGTGCCAGGGTACCGACCATTCGGCAAAAAGCAAAAGTTATAGGCAAATTGGTAGTTACATTCCCAGCTGCACGATTCAGACCGCTACACTACCGAAATTTACAAAGATCAAAAATCACAGCATTAAAAACAAATGCTGGGCACTTTGATCGGCCAATTCGGTTACCACCGGAAGCTAGAAATGAGCTACAATGGTGGGTTGACAATATTAGAGAGTGTCATAGACCTATCATAGTGAGCAACCCTGATGTTGTGTTACAAACTGACGCAAGCGCACAAGGCTGGGGAGCAACTGATACGATGTCCAGTTGTGGTGGCAGATGGAACTCTCATGAGTCTACATTCCTGGAGTCACACGGGATAAACTATATAGAAATACTGGGAGCATTTCATGGACTGCGGGCTTACTGTACTAATTCACAGGATTTACATGTCCGCCTTCAAATAGATAATATTACAGTGGTGGCTTACATCAATCATATGGGTGGAATCAGGTCGCTATCTTGTGATGAATTGGCTAATACAATTTGGCACTGGTGCATTGAAAGAAATATTTGGATTACTGCGACCTATTTGCCTGGGATAGAAACCATTTCTATCTATTGGGGGAAATGGTTTTGCTACGCATTTCCCCCATTCTGCCTCATCAGTCGGGTATTGCAGAAAATTAAACTAGACTCTGCAACTGGTATATTGATCATTCCCGACTGGCCTACACAACCATGGTACCCGATGGTTGTAAAAATTTTAAAACAACCATGGATGGCGATTGGGAAACATCCCAAATTGATTACTCACCCCATTACGGGGATCAGTCATCCTTGCCATGGTCATTTAAACTTGTTGGCCTGCAGGTTCTGAAAAGACCACTCATCCGGGCAGGCATCTCGTCAAGAGCCATAGACCTTATCGCCGCATCGTGCCGAGAATCAACTCGGAAACAATACCTCACCCAAATCAGAAAGTGGGAGGCATTCTGTGCCCGGACCAACAAGTCTTCCAACTCGGCAACAATACCTGATGTCTTGGAGTTTCTAGCAGGCCTCCATTTCGATGCTGGCCTCAGCTACAGTGCCATCAACAGTGCCAGGAGTGCGCTGTCCTTATACCTGGATATAGGTATCGGCTCCAACCACCTGGTGTCTAAACTAATGAGGGGAGTATTCAACACCAACCCTCCACGACCCAGATATACAGTAACGTGGGATGTGGGGATCGTGCTGACCCTACTGAGGAGCTGGGCTCCAATGGATGAGCTACCACTGAAACAGCTCACCCTCAAGGTGGTGATGCTGATGGCACTGACTACAGCCCAACGAGTCCAGACGTTACAGAAACTGCGACTGGACAGCATGGTGGCCACCCCTGGTCAAATAAATTTCTTTGTCAAAGAATTATTAAAACAGCAGAGGCCTGGGGCGCATGGGCTGCAGTTGGAATTTCGGGCGTACCCTGTAGATGCCACTCTCTGCATAGTCACCCATCTCCACCAATACATCCGAGTTACAGGAGTTATCAGGATGAAGGAACAGGGGCTCCTCATCAGCCACAAACCTCCACATCATCGGGTGACTGTACAGACTATCGCCAAGTGGCTCAGGGTGGTGCTGGATGCAGCAGGAGTTGCTACTGACATTTTTAAGTCTCATTCCACCAGGGCTGCATCCACATCAGCGGCGAGGGCCATGGAGGTGCCCATGGACCACATTCTCGTCACCGCGGGCTGGGCCAGTGAAAAAAACCTTTCAACGGTTCTACAACAAACTACTGGCCGCCCCTGCGACATTCGCAGAAGCTATCCTGGGAACCGCTCAGTAAATGTCTGTCCCCGAATTAGGGGTTATTTGTTGTTTATTTGGTTAATAAATTGTGTTGATTTTTCAGCCAGTTTCGACTGAACTCCATTAACAGCCTTCCTCCATCAGACTGGCGGCAGTGTGATAAGCATGGACGTTGTCCAGGGCGTGAAATCACAGAGCTTTGAAATCTTCATGAAGTCACTCACGTGACTCCGAAGTAAAATAGTAAGATTAAACGAGAACTTACCAAGTTTGAAGGTTGATCTGTATTTTACGAGGAGTCGCGGTGAGGGATTTCGTGCCCACCGCTCCCACCCTCTATCATAAGGTCAACCAGGAAGTTCTACGTTTTTCATCTTACTATTTTTTAGTCATGGTTTGGTTCTGTGATTCCACACCGCTGCTTTGAAGGATGCCGCGCATGCGTGCTGGCGGGGTCTTCACGAAATCCATCACCGCGACTCCTCATAAAATACAGATCAACCTTCAAACTTGGTAAGTTCTCGTTTAATCTTACTATTAAATCTTTCCTCTCTCACCTTAAACCTATATCCTCTGGTTCCCCTACTGTGGATAAAATATTCTGTGCATTCATCCTCTCTATTCTTTTCATGATCTTATGCACCTCTATGAGATCAGCCGTCGGCTTCCTGCGCTCCATGGAATAAAATCCTTTAAAATCCAAAAGTGGGTAGGACCAAAACATATAGGTCAGTGAGGCCACTTCACAGTTACATCTGTCACAGGAGGGATTTATATGACCATAGAAATGAGCCAACTTATCTTTTGACATATGAACTCTGTGCACCATCTTGAATTGTATCAGACCGTGTCTTGCACACATTGAAGAGGTATTGACTAATTGAAGAATCCTCTCCCATTTCTCTATAGATAGAGAAATTTGGAGTTCTCTTTCCCAGTCATTTTTAATTTTTATCAAATATCTCTATTTGTAATTTCAAAAACAACATAAATAGTCATTATTAATCCTTTCTGATAAGGGTTAAAATGTAATTTTTTTTCCAAAATGTTGGTTTGATGTGGTAGTGGAAAAAGGGGTAGAGTACCCTTCAAAAAATGTCTAATTTGTAAATATCTAAAAAAATATGAATTGGGTAAATTATATTTATTGGAGAGTAGTTCAAAAGACATAAAACAATCATCCAAAAACAAATCACAAAAAGCTACCCTTCCTCTTCCATAACAAAAAGACTTGATCAGTACTAGAAGGTTGGAAGAAAAAATCGGATAAGATAGGACTCGATAAGATAAAATCATTTAGTCCAAAAACGTACAAAATTGAAACCATATTCGAAACGTATGTCTTATTATTGGGTTAGTCGTATATTTATTCAATCTCGTAATTGTAAAAGATAATGAGGCCCCTAGAATAGAAGCCAATGATAGCCCTTGTAAGGAATCACGTTCAAGGTATATCTGGGCATTGGGAATCTTCTAAATCCTTTGTCTAAAATGTTAGATAATGAACATTGACTGACCAATAGTAGAATCTAAGGTTCGCGAATGCCAAACCACCATCTTTTTTGGATTTCTGTAAGTATTTTTTACTTAGTCTAGAATTTTTATTCTGCCATATATATGAAGACATTTTGGAAGTTATAATATTAAAAAAAGATTTGACAATAAAAATTGGTATAGTCTGAAATAAGTACAGAAATGTAGGTAAAATGAACATTTTCATAGCATTGATTTGGCTGATTAAGGATAAGATCATTGGTGACCATTTTGTAAACTGTTGTTTAATATGGTCAATTTTTAATAATTTTTTTTAAAATTAATTTGTGTTAGAAGTAAGTACAGTAATGTGGTACCTAAGTACCTGATACATACATATACGTTATTATTCTTGTACAACTTCTTATTTTTAATTTAATAATAAAAGAGCAGTGATAGAAAAAGGATAATAAGGAGTATCGAGATAGATAGACAAGAGAGTAGAAACAGATCGCGAGAGAGACAAAAAGCAGAGATAAGAAGCTAAGGGGATTGAAAAAAATAGAGAAAACAGAAAGAAAATTAGGATATACCTATTTAATATCTTTACCTATCCGTCACCCAGTTCTGAACCATTTAATTTCTAAGGTTATGCTATGTCGCACCATATGCTTGTAAGAAGTCGATAAAAGGAGACCAAATCTTTAAGAATTGGTCTACTTTGCCTAATAGGAGGAATCTCATTTCTTCAATGCGTTTCCGACATATTTGAAATCCACATTTTGAATGTTGGTGTGGATGCGTTTTTTTGCTGTTATTATGCCATAATTAAAGAGAGCTTCTTGGAACGTAGTTAACTTACGTCCCTCTTCCATTGATCCAAAGATAATCAGTTCTGTATTGGGGTTCAATTTTGTGTTGAATAGATTTGTAAAAGTTCCGAAGATTTCATTCCAAAATTTATGAAGTTTTGTACAGGAGACAAAGGAATGTGCTGTAGTGGCATTTTGAGTTAGACATTTGTCACAAATGGGGGAAAAGTTTGGAAATATTGTATTCAATCTGGTTTTCGAGTAATATAATCTATGTAAAATTTTAAATTGAATTAAGTTACGCCTTACATTAAACGAACATTTATGTACATATAATAGGATTTTTTCCCATCTGTCTTTTGGGATTTTTTTTCAATAACTCTTGTTCCCAGTTCATTCTAATTGCCTCTGTTGTTGGTATTTCTATATTTAAAATTATATAATATAAATATGATATTAAATTGCTTGATTCTGCCTTTCTGTTCATTCCTTCCTCTAATAAATCAGAGGTTAGAGTTTGATATCCTTGTATATATTTTTTCAAATAATCTTGAATTTGAAGGTATTTGAAATATTGGTTACTTTTCAGATTATATTTTAGTTGTAGTTGTTGGAATGATATGTTTTCCCATTTCATACATAGCTCCAATCATTTTAATTCCTATTAGTTCCCAATGGATAAACGTTTTTATAATAATCAATGGTTTGAATGAGGGATTGTTAACTATTGGGGAAATAAGCGATAAGTTTCTTAATTTTCAAGTTAATGTTATTTGTTTCCAAATTCGTATTATGCTGTGAATAATTGGATTCTTCTTATATATTATATTGTTCAGTTTCATCGGAGAAAGAAAAATCGCTCCTGTATTATAAGGGGAACAATCCTCTTTCTCCTTTCTTATCCAATCTACTTGTTGGGCAGAACTGTCCAACCAGTAAATTATATTTTTAATATTCACTGCCCAACAAATTAGGGAGTGTGAGTCCCCCTAATTCTTCAGATTTACACAGATGTTTTATTTGAATTCTGTGTGATTTATAATCCCATATGAAGTTTGTAATATCAGAGTCTAGTTTTTTAAAGATTTTCTTTGGTAAATATATTGGTAATGATTGAAATAGGTACAGTATTTATGGTAAAAAGATCATTTTTATAACATTTATTCTGCCTATTAAGGACATTGGCAGTGTTTTCCAGAATTTAATCGACCCATTCAATTTAGTTAATAAAGGCATATAGTTTGCGTTAAATAATGATTTATATTTTCTAGTAATTTGGCTACCCAAATACTTGAATTTTTCTGTTGCAATTCTACAAGGGAATTTCAACAGATGTGTCGACTCTTGAGGTTTTATCGTCATAATTTCGCTTTTGTTCCAGTTTATTCATATCATTTAAGGAAAGACTGGATAGACTTGGCTTGTACTCGCTAGAATTTAGAAGACTGAGCGGGGATCTTATAGAAACTTACAAAATTCTTAAGGGGTTGGATAGGCTCGATGCAGGAAGATTGTTCCCAATGTTGGGGAAGTCCAGAACAAGGGGTCACAGTCTAAGGATAAGGGGGAATTCCTTTAGGACCGAGATGAGGAAAACATTTTTCACACAGAGTGTGGCGAGTCTCTGGAATTATCTGCCACAGAAGGTAGTTGAGGCCAGTTCATTGGCTATATTTAAGAGGGAGTTAGATGTGGCCCTTGTGGCTAAAGGGATCAGGCGGTATGGAGAGAAGGCAGGTACAGGATACTGAGTTGGATGATCTGCCATGATCATATTGAATGGCAGTGCAGGCTCGAAGGGCTGAATGGCCTAATCCTGCACCTATTTTCTATGATTCTATTCTACATCCTGAAAAAGAGCCAAATTCCTCTATTAAATGTAATATATTTGGTATGTTAATTTGTGAATTTTGTAATATATAATAATGTCGTCTGTATATAATTAAATTTTATTATTTGAGGGTTTGGTATTATATCCATGAATATTCGGATGACTTCTTATACTTTCTGCTAAAGGCTCTATCACTAGTGCAAATAGCCGGGGCGATAATGCACACCCCTGTCTATTGCCCCTTGATAATTGGAATTTCGGGGATAATATATTATTAGTCAGTATTCTAGCCGTCGGCTTATCATATAATAATTTTACTCATGAGATAAAATTATCTCCCATATTAAATTTTTGCAATACTTTGAATAGATATTGCCATGCTACTTGATCAAAAGCTTTTTCTGCATCCAGTGACATAATTGCTAAGTCTTCCTCTTCAATTTTATGTGAGTACATTATATTAAACAGCCATCTCAAATTGTTGAATGAGTATCTCTTGTGTATAAACCCCGTTTGATCTGGACTTATTAGTTTGCTAACATATTTACTCAATCTTCTCGCTAGGTTCTTTGCTAATATTTTTTTATCTGTATTTAGGAGTGCTTTGGCTCTATATGAGCCTGGGTCTTCTAGATATTTATCCTTTTTAGGTATAAGTGTAATAGTTGACTTGGTTAGTGTTTCTGGTAATATATTTTCTCTAAAAGCATGTATATATAAATTTTATAAGCGTGGTGAAATTATCTCGTAGAATCTTTTATAGGATTCATTACTAAAGCCATCAGATCCTGGCGTTTTACCATTCTTCAACGAATTTATTGTTTCTTCTATTTCCTTACGTGTAATCTGAGCTCCTAATACCTCCTGTTCCAAAGTATTAAATTATGGAAGATTACAATTGTCTAAGAAGTTTGTAATTTTAGTATTGTTTGCAGAGGTTTTAGATGTATATAGATTTTGGTAAAATTGAGAAAAACATTTATTAATGTCTTTAGGTAGTGTTAATAATTCACCTTTATCTGATTTAATTTTAGTAATTGGATTTTCCGTTTCCCGTTTTTTCAGTTGACCTGCTTATGTGTTTATCACCGAATTCAAAGTTTTCTTGTTTTGTAATTTGAAATAATCTTATTATTCTTGCCGATAAAATTTTATTTAATTTGTATTTTAATATTGTTATCTTATTATGTTTATCTATGGTTGGTTCTTTGGCATTTTTTAGATCTAGTTGTCTAATTTGTTGTTCTAACTGCAATTGTTCAGTGTTGTTCTTTATATTTTGGAAAGCTTGATATGAAATTATAGTTCCTCTAATAAATGCCTTAAAAGTTTCCCATAATAAGGAGGGTGAAATACCTGGTGTATCATTTGTCTCAAAGAAGAATATCATCTGCTGTTTTAAATATGTACAACCTTGTGAGTTGTTTAAGATTTGGGGGTTAAACCTCCAGAATTATGTTTTATCAGACATTCCTTCTAATTTAAAAAAAAAGATCAGAAATAATGCTATTATGATATTTAGAGTTATATGTATAGGGAATTAATTTTGTGTCCACTAAAAGTAGTCGATACGTGAATATGTTTTATGTACCGTTGAAAAAAATGAGTATTCCCTACCTACTGGATTAGCGATTCTCCATACATCTGTTATGTTTGTGTTTTTATGCATGTATTTAGGAGTTCACCAGTTTTAGGTTTTATGTTAATCCTTTTTTGTTTTGCTGATTTATCCAGATATGGATCTAGAACACAATTGAAATCTCCCCCTATTATCACAGTTAAATTCTGAAATTATATCCAGAATTTTACTAAAGAATTGGAGGTTATCAAAGTTGGGAGCATAAATATTTATCAAAGTAAGTGGGGTAGAATGAATTTCTCCCGTAACAATAACGTACCTCCCCTCTTTATCTGCTATGATATTCTTTGGTTTGAATGGTGTACCTTTACGAATAATAATAGCTATGCCTCTAGATTTAGAAGTAAATGAAGAGTAGTATGTTTGCCCAATCCAATTTGCCTTCAATCTTATCTGTTGATGTTTCAGATGTGTTTCTTGTAAAAAGATTATGTCACAATTGAATGCATTTAATTGGGCAAACATCTTACCCCTTTTAATTGGTTGATTAGCGCCCCTTATATTCCAGCTACAGAACTTGATTCCTCCAGTTTTCTTTTGTTTATCGTCTTGCATTGTAAATCATGTTAATACCCTTAAGTCATATGGTGCAACCAAGTACCTCAGAACTCTAGGTGATGGGTGATCATCCACAGCTGTTAAATTTTGTTGGAATCTCCCCTTCAAAATAGACCTTAGAAGAGACCAGAAAGTGTAAAGTGGTGAAAAGGTAATTGAAAAACAAAAAGTGATATTATAATATCTAAAATAGAGATATTATAATAAAAAAAAGCCACCAAAAGGAGGGAGAAACATTCTTGTCAACTTCCATAGATGTTGTTATACATTTCGTTCTGCCCCCTTGACCAATTATTATTAAAAGGAAGAGAGGCTGGTTCAAAATTTAAAAAAAATATATCAGATAAAATGCAGTTCAAATCTAACTATTGGAATGCATCTTCAATAAATCCAACATTAAGTATACGCTCAAATATAACAGTAATTATGTTAGTTATATACCCATGTCTACCAATATACCAACAATTATTACATTTTACTCCCCAATTGTCCCATTCTTTTGTATTATAGAGCAGCAGGTTCCAAGGGGTTAACCAGATTCAGACCCTTGGATAATTTCCAAGTATCTGAATCTCCTCCCCCCCCCTCCCCTTTACGCACAATTTAAACTAGATCTACTATATCCATTAAGTTTGTTAGTATATTGTTAATACTTATCGATCATATTTAACTCATTATTCATATACTTAGAAGTTAATTAACACATGAGATAAAAATCAGTTAAATATTACGCTGTGCATCAATATTACACAATGGTGGGTTATTGTTGTTGAGTTAGTTCTATTAGTTAAATGTTTTATGTTAGTATATAATTGTATGTTTCTTAAGCCTTCAATTTCTGTATACGTCCGTTAATATTGTTTTTTTCGTATTCCCAAATTCCGTTTTTTTCCATCACAGTTTTTCTTGTTTTCCAAGTCCTTCATTCAGAGCGAAACATAAAGTTCGACCTTGAGTTAACATTCCAGAGATAAAGTGTCTAGACAGCACCTCGTGGAGAAATCCGCGATCTTAACAAGAGCAGGCTTTTTTATTTAAAAAGTCCTTTCTTCGCCGATTCTCCTCTGTATTGTTGTGGGAGACCGACTCCTGATAATCAGTCAGCTTCCTTTGCGATACCTTGTGCATATTTAAATGCCTCTTCTGGGTCCGTGAAGGCACGTTCAATAGAGATATAAATTATCCTCATCTTTGCAGGATACATTATTCCATAATCTTACGCCAGAAATTTCTTTCAAAATCATTCTTGTCTTCGTGAACCTGTCCCTCTTTTTTTTAACAATTTCAACTGGATAGTCATGAAAGAATCTTAGATTATCCACTCCAAACATCAAATTTGATCCATATGGAATCAGTTTCATAATTTCTTCCAGAGTTGAGATGCCATAAAATTTCACAATGATCTGTCTTGGGGGGGCAGCTGAGCTTGCTTGAGCCTTACATCGAACCCGGTGAGCCACGTCTATTCTCGGGTTTTCAGGCAGCTTATTAAAGGCATAAAATTAGCTTTAAATCAATCCTTGTGTTTCTTGGTGATCTTAATACCTAGATAAGTAAAACTTTTGGTAGTCAAACTAAGTGGAAACTGTTCATAATTCAAAACTAGATTATTTAATAGAAAAAGCTCACTCTTACTAAGATTTAGTTTATAACCAGAAAAACTACTAAAATGATTAACTAATGCTACTATTGCCAGAATAGATTTCTCAGGGTTAGAAATGAATAATAACAGATCATCTGCATAAAGAGATAGCTTATGTGTCTTATTCCCGCGGACAATACCAAACATATTAGGGAATTCCCAAATAGCGGTGGCCAAAGTTTCCAAAGCAATATCAAATAGTAAAGGACTTAAGGGACAGCCCTGTCTAGTACCTTGAAAGAGCCTGAAAAAAGGCAATCTCTGATTATTAGTAAGTACAGAAGCCTCAGGTATATGATATATCAGCTTGATCCAAGAAATACATTTTGGACTGATCTTAAATTTTTCAAGTGTATTGAATAAGTATTCCCATGCTACTCTATCAAATGCCTTCTCAGCATCAAGTGAGATGACACATTCTGGGGTTTTATTTGACACTGTATATACAATTTTCATTAATCTCCTAACGTTAAAGTATGAGTAACGATTTTTAATAAAACCTGTCTGATCTTCAGAGATAATTTGCAGCAAAATATAGACAATAATTGTGAAAAATACTTTTAAAATTCTACTGTAAACCCAACTGGGAGCTTAACCAAAATTAATTTAAATAATTGCTTTCTGTATTTCTTCTTCCGTGATGGGTTCATCTAACAACAGAGACTCATTATATTCAACCATTAGGAGGTTTCAGGGGGACCTGGACTGGTTGATTGAGTGGGCAGATGCATGGCAGATGCAGTATAATATAGATAAATGTGAGGTTATCCACTTTGGCGGCAAAAACAAGGGGGCAGATAATAACCCCTTGAGATAATAATGGGGTTAGGTTAGGTAAGGGTGAGGTACAGCGAGACCTGCATGTCCTTGTACACCAGTCACTGTAAGTTGGCGTTCAGGTACAGCAGGCAGTTAAGAAAGCTCATGGAATGTTGGCCTTCATAACAAGAGGATTTCAGTACAGGAGTAAAGAGGTTCTTCTGCAGTTGTATAGGGCTCTGGTGAGACCACATCTGGAGTATTCGGTACAGTTTTGGTCTCCTAATTTGAGGAAGGACATCCTTGTGATTGAGGCAGTGCAGCGTAGGTTCACAAGATTGATCCCTGGGATATCGGGACTGTCATATGAGGAAAGATTGAAAAGACTAGGCTTGTATTCACTGGAGTTTAGAAGGATGAGGGGGGATCTTATAGAAACATATAAAATTATAAAAGGACTGGACAAGCTAGATGCAGGAAAGATGTTCCCAATGTTGGGTGAGTCCAGAACCAGGGGCCATAATCTTAGAATAAAAGGGAGGTCATTTAAGACTGAGGTGAGAAAAAACTTTTTCACCCAGAGCGTTGTGAATTTATGGAATTCCCTGCTACTGAGGCAGTATAAGCCAAATCACTGGATGGATTTAAGAGTTGGATAGAGCTCTTGGAGGGCTAGTGGAGTCAAGGGATATGGGGAGAAGGCAGGCACAGGTTATTGATAGCGGACGATCAGCCATGATCTCAATGAATGGCGGTGCAGGCTCAAAGGGCCGAATGGCCTCCTCCTGCACCTATTTTCTATGTTTCTATATGGTAAATTTGGTAAGTTCAGTTTCTTTAAAACATCATGCATTATATTTGAATCAGTAGGAAATTCTCATTGATCTAGGGAGGTATAAAATTCCTGAAAGGATTTATTAATTTCATCATGGTCTACAGTTAGTAGACCATCCCGTTTACTCACTTTAGTAATCTTACGCTTGGCCGACACCGCTTTCAACTGATTAGCGAGTAATTTACCAGATTTATTGCCATGTAGATAAAATTGACTTTTGGTTTTAAGTAGCTGGTTCTCAATCAGTGATACTAATAACAAATTATGTCTCAATTGAAGTTCAACTCTATTCTTATAGAGCTCTAAACTAGGAGCTTTTTAATATTTTTTATCAATTTGTTTAATCTCATCAGCGAATGTACATAATTCTTTTTGAATTTTTTTTAATCCCCCAAATATGAAATAATTTGTCCATGAATATATGCCTTAAAAGCAACCCAGACTACACCATTGGATATCTCTTCAGTGGATTTTGTCAAGAAGTAAAAAGCAATCTGATCTTTCATAAAATTAATAAAGTTTAGATTTTGAAACAAAGTAGTATTAAATCGCCATTGTTTAGCACTAAACTTGGAATCAGGTAGTTTGATTGATAGTTTCAATGATGCATGATCAGAAATAGCAATTGCATCATACTCACATGCAGTGACCGATTAAACCAGCCGAGAATCTATCATAAGGTATTCAATCCTAGAATAACTGAGAGAAAAAAATAAAATTCTTTGTCATTTGGGTGTAAGAATCTCCAAACGTCTAAAATTCCAGAGTCAAGTAAAAAAGAATTAATAAAACTAGCTGATTTTTCTTAAACAAATTAGACATTACATTATGAAAGGACTTTCTTATTTCCAAAAGCTCGTAACTATAATCAGGTACAAACCGAAACTTGCATCCTTCATATTCAACCACGCCCAACTCTTTTGCTGCCTGGAGAATATTCTCCTTCATTTTCAAAAAGTGAAACTGAATAATCAAGTGTCTCGGTTTATTACCAGATTTCTTCCCAATCCTGTGTGGGTTATCCAAAAACTGAAGATTTTCATTGTGCTCAATGTTGAAAGTTTCGTTTATCATTTTAGAAGCATATCTGGCTGCCCTGCCAACAGCATGTTAGTTATTTCGCCATTGTTTTTCTTTTTTTGGAGTGTCCAAATGTTTGTTTTTGTGTCTCTCGGTATGTCTTGTGTGGGGGGTGGAGGGGGGGTGGCGGGATTTGCTTTTAGCCGCCTCCTCGACGGAGAGGCGGCTTTTTCCATGTCATCTCCCTCGCGGCCTAACAGCTTGGATTGGAGCGACCATTCCCGGAGTTGGGCCCAAGAGCTTCAGCAGCGGGCACGGCGTGGACTTTTCCATCGCTGAGCGGGCGAACCCATGCCAGGGGTTGCCAGATAGGAGTGCTCCGATCGCTGGCCTGGTGACTTTGACATCATGGGGCTGTGGTCTGCGGGGATTTTAGCCGCAGACGTGGCGTGGACTTTACCGTCCGGAGCCTGGCATCCCTTGCCAGATATCGCCGGAGAAGGGCACTGACCCTCTGGCTGGCGGACTATGACATCCTGAAGCCACTGTCTGCAGAGGGCTGACTATGGGCGCGGCATAGACTTTCCATCGCGGTGTTTGAGATCCCTTGCCGGGGATTGCCAGAGAAGAGCTCGAACCGCCAGTCTGCAGCCTATAACATCCTGAAGCCGTGGTCTCTGGTAGGAAAGTGCCGAATCGGGCACTCCAAGCGCGTTCGAAGGTCCCGACATCAGAATTTGGATCATCCTGACGAGAGGGCTTGTACATCGGGCCATCCGTAGCGGTGACTACAGAGGGTTCATGGACCTGACCACAGGTGAGTAAGGGAGGAGGACTGGCTGAACTTTGTTGTCTTCCAGCACAGTGAAGAATGCCGTGGTGGATGTTTGTGTTAAATCTTATTATGTATTGTGCGTTCTTTTTAGATGTATCGCTGCTGGCAATTCACTTCACTGCACCTTCGGGTGCGTGTGACGAATAAAATTGACTTTGATTTTGACTTTCCTATAATTTGTTCATCACCAACAATGGAGGACTTATTCCAAAACCACTGCGGGAAGCGCATGCAAATGAGAATCCCATCCAGGTCTCCACCTCTGACGCTCAGCCTCTTGACTATTCAATTCTGCAGTGTTTCTTGGAACACAAAGATTCTGTGAATAATGCTGCTTAATTTAAGAAATAAAGTACAGCAGATACTGGTTTATACACAGAAAGATTCAATAACATATTTATTGTATTATAAGTAGTTATATTAACTGGTATAAAATTTCTGGTGAACCTGGAGAGTTGAAAGGGAGCAGGAAAAGTAAAAGCCCTCTGAACCGTGGTTCCTACCTATGTCATAGTTGTGGATTCACACAGCACCGGAACAGGCCTTTTGGCCCAACTCCATGGTCCATGCTGACCAAGATGCCACACCTCAACTGGTCCAAAACTATGTTTTCAGACCCCAACTTCTGCTTCAGTCAAAGTCACAAAGTGCTGGGGGTGGTCGGATCCTTGGATGGGGGTCTTGGAGGGGAGGATGGTCCTCAAACTGCGGAGCATCCTGAACAATACAGCTCACCCCTCCTTGACACAGTGGTCAACCTGAGGAGTACCTTCAGCAACAGACTGGTTCCATCAAGATGCAGGACAGAACACCACAGGAGATCCTTCTTCGCTGTGGCTATCAAACTGTACAACTCCTCACCCTTCTGTCATGGGATAGATTGAGACTGACCTCCCCCTCCCCTGCCGCCCCACCCCTTCAATCTTTGCATATTCCCAAATCCTTACCACTCGTCACTTTATTTTTATATTGAATGTATTTTGTGTTTTTAATGACTACTAGACCATTGGGTCCCAGACACACTGGAGGCCTGGTCCCCCATAACAACCCATTCCCCAATGCAATATTCCACCACTCACCCATTCCCCCAACGCAACCCATTCCCCCAAAACAATATTTCACCACTCACCCTTTGCCCCTAACTGTGCAGATGCGACTAATTTCCCCTCATCCCCAAGCTCTCCCTCCCCCTCCTCCTGATATGTGTGAGGGGATGACGGGAGGGAAGTGGGGTGTGTGGCAGGGGGGGTGGGTGTTGGGTGGAAGGGGAGGAGCTGTGTGTGTGGACGGGGAAGTTTAGGGGGGGAGAAGATTGTGTGGGGTGGTGTGGGGGAGGGGAGTGGCAGTTGGGGTGTGAGGGGTCGGGGGAGGTGTGTATGTGGGCAGAAGGGCTGTGGAAGGGAGAAGTGTGGAGGAGTGATGGGGGGTATGTGGAGGAGGGTGTGTGTGTGTGGGCGGGGGGTGTGTGTGGGCGGGGTGTATGTGAGCGGGGGGTGTGTGGGTGGGACGGGTTGTGGAGGGAGGGGGTGTGTGGGGGGGAGTGGGGGTTGTGGGGTGAGGGTGTGTGGGCAGGGGGTGTGTGGGGGGAGTGGGGTTTGTGGGGTGGGGAGTGTGGGCCGGGTTGTGTGTGGGGAGGCTGTGTCTAGGAGGATGTGTGTTGGCAGGAGGTGGGTGTATTTGGGTGCGGACGTGTGGGCAGGGGGCTTGTGGGGGAGGGGTGTGTGGGCAGAGGGAGTTTGTGGGGGGAGAGGGGTGTGTGGCTGGGGTGGAATGTGCTCGGAGAAAAGATGGGGGACAGGGGAGCATCACGGGGGGGGGAGGATCCAGCAAGGGGGACAAGAGGGATAGTGGCTGGAATTGGCAGTGCGATGGGGACTCACAGCGAGCGCTTGTCGCTGGTCATTCTCCGCTGCCAGGATCAGTCTCGGCTTTCTGTTTGGCGACATTGGCTATATCTCCGATTCCGGGCTGGGCTGGGTCTCCGACTCAGGGCTGGGCTGGGTCTCCAACTCTGGGGAGGACTGGGTCAGGTCTCTGACGCTGGGCTGCTGCTGCTTGGTGCAGGACTGCTGCTGCTTGCGGCGGGGCTGCATGGGGCGGGGCTGGGCTGCTTCGGGCTGGGCTGCTTCGGCTTCCTCCGAAAGTCCGGTTAGAAACCTCTGCCGGTCACCCTCAGTTCCAGTAAAGACGCGATGGCGCAGGAAGGGATGCACCGTCCCTGGGAGTGACAAGGGGAGAGACCAATCCACGTGGCTCGGACTGGCAGGAGAAGAGATCGTTCTGCACACACACGGTTTTTAAAAATTTTAAATCTCTCTAACTTTTACGACATTGTAGCGCTATCATGAACCGTTTTTGCATTAATTGAAAGACCGCTAAACTGGAAGATAACAAGAACAGAGTTTTAATTATGTATAGATAGATAGATAGAAGATATACATACTTAGAGTTAGTCAAATGAACTTCCCTCTTGGGATAAACCAAGTTCTATCGTATCGTAATTCAGCATGTCAGTCAGCATCTTTGGAGAACATGAATAAATTATGTTTCAAGTTGAGAAACCTGAAGAAGAAGGGTCTCAATCTGAAACATCACCTGTCCTTGCTCTCCAGAGATGCTGCCTTTTGTTCCAGCACTTTGTACCTGCTGGTTAAATGATATTGTTTCTTCATCCTTTGTCAGAATTCCTAAAAGCCGCACACTTCATTGATAGACAAATTGTGAGAACGTGGATCAAGGAGACAAAAAGATTATTTATGGATGGTGTCAATTTCGGTATAAGCAGTGCTGTTTTAACAGATGAGAAACGATATGAAAAAATAAATGTCTTCATTCAAGATGTCGTAAAAGTTTTCCATGAAGAAATACCTGGATCTCAGGTAAAGACACATGCTTCAGCAATTATTTGAATATCAATAGCAATCATAGATTTAAGTTGCAGTTGATGGATGCGTCTCTCTGCAACATTGCTTTTTCATGGTTGAGATTAGAGCCGTAGCTTCTGGTAACTCACCCTCTTAATGCACCAATCTCCCTTCATTTAAAGATACAAGGACTTGTGGATGCTGGCGTCTTGTGCAGAACACAAAGTTCTGGAGTATCTCAGTGGGTCAGGCAGCATCTCTAAAGGACATGGAAAGGCAACGTTTCGGGATTGGATCCTTTTTCGAGCAGAAGTAGGATCACGATCGAAAAATTCACCTATCAATGTCCTCCAGGCCCACTTGGTTACTACAGCACTTTATATTCTATCTCCCTTTATTTATTTAATTAAAGCCTTTCGGGGAGGTTAAGCCAACTGACAATATAGACATATAGAGTCCTAGGCACAGAACCAAGCCCTTCAGCTTACAATGTCCTTGGTACCGTTGTGCCTATCTGCACAAATCCCATTTGCCCACATTACGTCAGTAACATTCTATTCTTTGGCAATCCAAATATGTATAAATGTGCTGTGCCATCCAAAAGCCTTCAGAAATATCCCAATGTCGTTATCAGTGACTTAGGTTGAGATTTAATGAAGCATTAGCCAAGGAAAGTGGTGACACAACGGCAGAGACCTGAGTTTGATCCTCACCTCGGCTGCTGTCTGTGTGGAGTTTGCACGTTCTCCCTGTGATCTCGTGGGTTTCCTCTGGGTGTGCCTGTTACCTCCTATATCCGAAAGACATGCGGGTTTGTCGGAAAATTGGCCTCTGTAAGCTTGCCCCTAGTTTGTAAGGACTGGATGAGTGAGTGGGATAACATAGAACTAGTGTGAACGGGTGAATGATGGTTGGCATGCTCGGTGCCAAAGGGCCTGTTTCCATGCTGTATCTTTCAATCAATCAATTAAAACGGATAAAAAAACTGCTCTCGGCATTTATTTGGGTGAAGGTAGAGGGAAACTACTTGCTGTTAAAAAGTGCGCACTCCAGGGCTGTTGCACGAGAATGGAGCGATGGTGTTGCTGAGCTGTGGTGAAGCCTGTGGTTCCATGAGCCGTGCAGACTGCTCAGTGCTGGGTTATCAGATCTCAGCTCCCACCTGACAGGGTGTCTTAACCCTTCTCCCTTGTCACTGGGTCAGAGAAGTGGGAGCAACAAAGGAAACATTGGCTTGCTATTTGGAACCCAAACCTGGATGGTGCAAATGTTAAACAATGTTAAACTGGGTTTGCACAGACTGTTTAGGTTTAATATTGTCACAGATACCACAGTACAGAAAAAAGTTTTGTTTTACATGCTATCTAAAAAAGGGACCTTTCTTCAGATCCTGCTTCATGCTGCCTGATTCACTGATTTAGTCCATCACCGTGGGTTTTTTTGTTTTTAGAGATACAGTTCGAAAACAGGCGCTTCGGCCCACTGAGTTCGTGCTGACCGGCTACCCCAGCACATTAACACTATCCTACATACACTAGGGACAATTCACATTATACCAAGACAATTAATCTACGATCCTGGAAGTCATTTTTGTAAACAGCAGTACCTGCTGTTCCTTATTTCTGTACTGCACTGTTCTATGGTTTATGCATGCCAGGAAGCATATAAAATATTACTAGACTATATGGGACTCATTGGGTCCCATGTTCACATGGGAGGGCTGGTCCCACAATGCAATATTCCACCTCTCCACCAATTCCAATATCGGTGGGGTGGGGGGGGGGGGGGGGGCTTTCTGGAGCGCTGGTATGGGTGTTCTTGACTGCAGGGACTACTGGTCTCCAGAGGGCAAGTATGATGGACATTGTGGGCCAAATGGATTTTTGGGGTGGCAGCTCATTCCCTCAAGCATGATGTGCTAGCAGCTCACTCATGGCTGGTGGGTTGGCAGTTGACTCATGGCTAATCCTTGAAATTCCATTTCAAGCAGAGTACAAGGCCACCAAATTCAAATCCATTCTCCTACCATTTCAAGCGGGGTGCAAGGCCACTAAATTCAAGTGCAGTTTCTTTCCTCTTCGAGCAGGGTGCAAGGTCACCAAGTTCAAATGCATTTTCATACCATTTCATGCAGGGTGCAATGACACCACATTCAAATGCAGTTTCATATCATTTCAAGCAGGGTAAAACCACCATAAGACCACACAAAACACCACATTCCCAGTTCAGAAGACATTCAGTGTGTTCAGTTGATTCACAGCTCAGACAGAGTTGTGACCTCTCCCTCCCCCATCATGCAGAGACTGAGCCACACCCACACTTCTGGGTTTTATAATCCCTCCCCCTCCCACCGGAAAAGGTGTGGCCTTCACAGGAGTGAGTGTGAACTGTGATTCACAGGAGTGAGATTCTCAACATTTTTTAAACACTAAACACTTTTATTATTCATTGATGGGAAGAATCCTCTGAACCTGATGAGCGGAGGGGGACTGATTAAGATGGCCAAAAATCACAGCCATAAGTGGTAGCGTTTTATTTAAAATCAATATAGTGCAAACAGGAAGTTGTCAAGTTTAGCCAAACAGTCATTTGCAGTGCATTTCCACTTCAACCCAAACCCCCCCCCGAAACAGCCATTTGCAGTGCATTTTCACTTCAACCCAACCCCCCCCAAACAGCCATTTGCAGTGCATTTCCACTTCAACCCAAGCCCCATCCTCCCGCACAAACAGCCATTTGCAGTGCATTCCCACCTCACCCCAAAGACAGCTATTTGCAGTGCATTCCCACCTCACCCCAAAGACAGCCATTTGCAGTGCATTCCCACCTCACCCCAAAGACAGACATTTGCAGTGCATTCCCACCTCACCCCAAAGACAGCCATTTGCAGTGCATTTCCACCTCACTCCAAAGGCAGCCATTTGCAGTGCATTTCCACCTCACTCCAAAGGCAGTCATTTGCAGTGCATTCCCACCTCGCCCCAAAGACAGCCATTTGCAGTGCTTTTCTACTTGAAACTAACCATATTTTGATTTTCAAACCACATTAAGGGCACTCACAGTTGAGTAGACATGTGTTTATTCAGAGAGACATGACCCTCTTGCTTCCTCCATGTTGCAAAGACTGAGTGAGGCACATCACTTCCGGGTTTTTTAGTCCCTCTGTCCCTCCCACCAGCAGGGGCAGCAGAGAGAATGGCAAAAATCTTAAAACATTAATATCTCTCTGATTTTTCATTGATGGGAAAAGTCCTCCGGCCCCGGAAGGTGGAGGGCTGCTCTGAGCAAGGTGGCCAAAAATGATGGCCACAGGTGGCGGCATTCTGTTGGAAATCACAGCACAGCGAGCCAAAAGCGGTCAAGATCAGACTTTTAGTAATATAGATATGTGGTAGGAAATGAAGCTAACTTCTTGTTACATTTGACTCTTAGATCTCAATTATTTTCCCATGGCGTCCAGACTGCTCTGTGACACAATGCGATTCCTTTCAAGAAATCGTAAACCACTGTGACATTATATCTGTGGCCTCCTTTGATATACCAACATACGTGAATAGTTGTGTTGCAAAGTCAACTTCTTCCTACCGCGATGTCTTTAATGGTATGTTCAACAAGACCTCCACTTTCAATGCATCACAAGAGAGAGTCAAGTGTATTGTATTGTCATATATCCTGAAATGGAACAATGATATTTTTACTTGCAGCAACACAAGAGATACTGGTTTTAAAGAAGGAACAGTAGAAGCTGGAGAATCGAGGGTACACAAAAGGCTGGAGAAAGTCAGCGGGTGCAGCAGCATCTAAGGAGCGAAGGAGATAGGCGACGTTTCGGGTCTGAAGAAGGGTCTCGACCCGAAACGTCGCCTATCTCCTTCGATCCTTAGATGCTGCTGCACCCGCTGAGTTTCTCCAGATACTGGTTTTAGTTATTTTTAGTTTTAAAGCTACAGCGTGGAAACAAGCCCATCAGCCCACCGACTCCATGCCGACCAGCGATCTCCTTTAGTTCTCACCTACATAAAAGGAACAATATACAGATGGTCTAGACAGAATCGAACCCGGGTTTGAGGCCCTGTAAGGCAGCAACTCTACCATTGCGCCATCGTACCATCCTTGCGTCGTACTAAATATAGAACCCTGTAAATGCTGTAATCATCCAAAAGGTTTGGTAAATAAAAAACAATAATAGTGCAAAGACAAAACAATGCCCTCATGTAGTTCGGAGCTTAGTGGGATGTGGTAGCATTTAATAACCTGATGGTTGTTTGGAAGAAGCTGCTCCTGAACCTGGACAATACCGATTTCAGGCTCCCATACCTTCTTCTCGATGGTTTAGTTGTGTGACCAGAGTGGGTCTCTGATGTTGCTGGCTGTATTTTTGGGGCAGAGACTCTTGTGGATCACTACAAAGGTGGGAGGTCAGTATCCATGATGGAGCAGGCAGTATTCACATTTTGCAATCTTCTTCGTTCCTGGGCGTTTGTGTTAGAAACATAGAAACATAGAAAATAGGTGCAGGAGTAGGCTATTCAGCCCTTTGAGCCAGCACCACCATTCAATATGATCATGCTGATCATCGGATCTTGGGAGGGCAGGGAACGGGGGGACTTAAGCTACAACAGGTCTGTGGGTTAAGTGCTTCGGTAAATTGTAAATAATCCCTAGAGTGTCGGATGGTGCTAGTGTATGGGGTGATTGCTGATCGGCGCGGACACGGTGGCCAAAAGACCTGCAGTTCCCAGGTCCCCAGCGCGTCCAGGTCGGCTTGCCTGCCCTGCGACTGGCTGTAGCATCCAAGTCAGTTGGTAGGTCTGGCTGTAACGCCCAGGTCGGCTCACTTTCCCCAGGTCTGGCTGCAGTTCCCAGGTCGCCTGCGTTCCCGAGACTGGCTGCAGTTCCCAGGTCGAGAAAATTAAATGAAAAAAAAGACGCTGGCATTCGAATGATTTCAGGTTAGGGGCCGGATCTGGCCCGTGGGCCGTAGGTTGCCGACCCCTGTCCTAGATGTTAGGTCTCATTGTGTGCCCCCCTCAGATTTTAAACGTTATTTCCGCACATCTGAGTCAGTACCCCATTCCTGCTTTCTCCCAAAACAGGCTGTGATGCATTCAATATGCTTTTTAATGTCCTGTAGAAGTTCAAGACATGTAGAAACCACTAGGAACCAATAGACCACTAGAGGCGCCACATTGAAGGCGCATCTGCCTACGGTCCGTTTGTTTTTCTATCTTATTTTTATTTTTAATTAGTTTAAAAGTATATTTCTTTAGTTTCTTTAATTTTTCTATGTTGGGGATTGGGGTAGGGGTATGGTGGAAACCGTTTCCCAGTCACTTCCTGGTGAGGAGGCAAGTATTCTCTGAGTCACGTCCTAACCCCCCTCTGCGCAGCCTACCAACTGGATTGGAGCGGCTTTCCTGCTGGGTACCAGGAACTGAACCAGAGCTCCAGCAGTGGTGGCGCAGCGCTGGCTTCACAGTGGAGCGGGCGAGGCCTCACCTGGGATCGCCGTTGGGCCTGCTGCAATAACATCACGGGGCTGTGGTTGAAGAGCTTCCAGCGTGGGTGACGCTGACTTCAACATCGCGGAGTCCTGGGGCCCTTTTCCGAGGGCCGCCAGCATTGGATAGCCGCCTGTGGACTTCGGGAGCCGCGGACTACGGTAGGAGGTGGCCGATTTGCATGTCCAAGCCGCGGATAATGTCCTCCAGTCCCGACGTCGGAATTCCATCCCCCGGTGAGCGAGCCTGAACATGGGGCCGCCCCTAGCGGCAATAGCAGGGGTTCGGGAGCTTCCCCGACCACGGGAGGACAACAGAGGAGGATGACTGAATTTTGGAGCCTTCCCTCTCAGTGGAAAACTTTGATCCCGCTGTGTGGGGATGCCTGTGTTTAAAAACTATCGTGTTCTGTCGTCTTTATTATTCGTATGGCTGTATGGAGACCACACATTTTTTTTTCTTTTCTTTTTATTAGAAGTAATGTACAGTACAGTAGTATAAGCCAAAAATAACATAATACATGTCATGTAGCACTTGTTATTTTAAACTTTAATAATAGGAAAGTAACAGAAGGCAGAAAGAGAGAAATAGAGAAAGTTAGATAAGATTGTGAGTACGTGAGAAAGTGAAAATAAAGAGCCCGTAAAGACATAGAATGCGAGGAAGAATAAAAAAAAGAAAAAGAAAAATAAGAAAAGGAGAATATAAGAAAATAAGATAAGATAAAAGGGATGTACCGATTTCATATCTTTACACACCCCTCACCAGGTCCTGAAACCATTTATTTCCAAAGTTATGTTGCACCCTATGCTTGTAATAAGTAGATAAATGGAGACCAAATTTAAGAATTGGTCTGATTTGCCTGCTAGGATGAATCTCATGTCTTCGAGATGTAACATTTCGGACATATTTGAAATCCACATTTTTACCGTTGGTGTGGGTGCACTGTACCAATTGGTACATGTGACAAATAAATGTATCTTGTATCTTATATCTAAACCAGGCAACATATTGACACCTGTATAAGAGACTAATTGAAATCCAAATAATTGTTTATGTCCTTTCAGGTCTCTCTTCCTATATAAGAATGGGCATTGACTCTAGAAAGATCCTGATGGGAGTTGCATGGTTCGGTAATGATTTCAATTGCAACCACTTTCGTGAGGTAAGTTAGTCCTATCAAATAAACATTCCTTCTCAATTTTATTGTGGCCTTGCAAAGTCCCGATAATTCTCTCAGGAGTTAGCAATGCAATCAGTTCACTGATAGCTCATTCCTTTGGCATGTTGATTGGCCCATAAAAACACAGCTGAATTTTAAGTCAAGAATGTTTTATTGTCATATGTCCTGAAATGGAACAATTAAATTCTTACTCGCAGCTGCAGCACGACACGTTAGTAGATGTAATACTCAATATATAATTATCAAAGGGAAAAAATTAAAATAAAGAAATAAACCTAATGTAGTGCAAAAACAAAACAAAGCCCAAAGTCCCTAGTGCAACCCAGGCAATTCGTAGTTAAGAATTTAGTTGTAGTTCACAGTTTTCAACAGCCTTATGATTGTTGGGAAGAGAAGGGTCCTGACCCGAAACGTCATCCATACGTTCTCTCCAAAGATGCTGCCTGTCCTGCTGAGTTACTCAGTGAAGTGAACAACCCAATATTTGTTTTATTTCGAAGTCACGTGAGTGACTACGTGGAGAGCCCGCCAGCCTGCATGCGCATCAATACGTTGACGCATGGTGCAGGAGTCGGAGCAGTTCGAAACTGCTCTGGCAGGTAACTTAATTTTGTTTTAGGAACAGGCCGCTGCAGTACAGCTGGCTCGGAGTAGCTGACGGGCGCAGCCTGTGCGCCTGCCGCCGTTGAAGCACCGAACGGGAGCAGGCGGCCGGATTTGGAGGCCACCGTGGAGGCTCCGTAAGGAGCTGGTGGGGTGGCTGCCGGCGCGGTCAGGTCAGCGATTGCTGCAAAAGATTAGCAGCAGCCAGTGGTTTTAAAAATAGCTGCGGCCAGGACAGCGACCACCAGGTAAGCTCAGCTGCCATAGGACCTAGCAATTTTTAAAATAGATGCTGGCGGCAGAGGTCGGTTCAGCTTACGCTGTAGAGCAGCGCATAGTGTATGCTCTATTTATAGGACAGCTATAAACAGAGTTGGCAGTTTTTTAATAGCGGTTGCCGCTCGGTCACGTTTGTGACTATCGTAGCAGATAGGATACAAAGGACATGTTTAATACTTTGGCAATATAACGATGTATTTTATCATGCCAATAAAGTTTTTTAAATTAAAATTGAATTAAATTGGATACAAAGGACATTTATTATCACATATACCAAATGGTGTAGTGAAATTTGACTTGCCATTGCAGCACAGAATGGGGTTCCACTGGAGCAGGCAGCTATTCGGAGCATCTTACTGGCAATGCCTGTACATATTGATGCTCTGAAAGGGAGTCAGCCAGAGGCCTCAGGAGGCAATGCCTGCTTCAGGGTTATGTTCTATTTCTTCCCCTAAGAAACTCCATTGAGGCTCCAGAAAGGAGCTCCTGCTTAGGAAGCCTTTTTTGAGCTGTGTCGATCAGCAACTTGTGGGAGCAACACCTGGTTCAGGGTTGCGCCATGATAATTTCCGCTCAGTAGAGGGGACTGTTGGAGATTCTTTCATAAGAATCTCTAACTGTGGATATCGATAGAGCAGTCGAATCTCTGATCTAAGGGGGATACTCCTGTGGTTCAGGGTTGCAGTACTTCTCCCACGAGGGGAGTGTCGGAGATCAGTATAGAGCTGACTCTGAACATGATGTTTGCCTGAATCCCATGCTTTAATGCATGATGTACGAGAGTCGCATAAGGAAGAGCTGCCTGCTCTTGCCTCTAAATTTGCTGTTCCCTCGGGGACAGGCAAGCCACTACAAGAGGAGTTGGCCAGCAGCATTAGCTACCTAACATCACACCAGCTGAAGGAATGGCAAGCATGGGGCTGAAGATGTGGTCAGACAGGGTCTGCAAATGGAACATTGCTGAATCTCCAACAAGCAGGTCAACCCGTGTTCAGAGGTGCTGGCAGGTAAGGTCTCTTTATTAACCTCTGTAAAACTCTGAAATGTAGCTGTCCGTCACCCCAGGTGTGGGTTTACTGGCAGCATGGGGTCTCTGGAAAAGATCAGGTTGATGCAGAGACATTGGCAGGGTGCCTTGCATAGTAACCTCTGTAAGTTCCAAGTAGGAACAGCTTGGTTACCCTGGTTCAAGGTAGACCATCTTGGAACTGGCTGGCCATATGGGTCATATTGACCAGGGAAGCACTGCCTCAACATTTGTGATTGAGGTTATCAGGCTGCTCAGTAGAGTGAAGAAGTTAAAGTCTCCCTCAACACATGTTTAAATTTCTGCTGAGTTAGTGGAGTTGCCAGTTCATTGGAAACATCATTGCCATCCTCTCTGGGATAGGTAGCTACCAGCAATAAGCCGGTCTGGCATATAGTATTTTTATCTGACCTGCAGGTTCATGTTCAAAATCAAAAATTTATTTATTATAATCTGTAGGCTCTCAATACCAGTATTTCTGATTGAGTGGCGGGTCGAAGAGATTGTGTTGTGCACACTGGCGACTCAGACAGGTGGTTTAGTCAGAGGACTGTGAACCAATTCCTGGTTCAGGCTTGCATTGTACTAAATTCCACTTTGAGGAAGAACACTGAGGATTCGTGGTTACTCTAATAGTCAAGAGTTGACAGGGAACTCGTATTCCCACATCAAGTGGATACTTTGAAATACTGAGTGTTTCAGCTCTAGTCATAAGTTATATGTTATATGATTACATGTTATCAGCGAAATGTATGAATAACTAGATAATGCATATTCCGTGGCAAGAGAAGACAAAACATTTCCGTCTGTATGGTCAATAGAGGAACGGTGGTTCCAAGTGGAATCAGTGATATCTCACAGAGGATGAGTAGTCTGCCCAAGAACAAGAGGGGTGTATTTCTGATATTTCTCAAGATTACAGAAAAGTGGAGCATGCCAAATCAGGTTAGGATTTGGCTAATCTGATCATGTGTTTGGTTACCCAGTTTGAGATGGATGATTGGCTTTCAGCAATTTAGCTGATTCAGAGAATCGATCATGAAGATGCATATTTTGCCGTATCTATACACACAAGGCACAGCTATATCTGGTGTTTCGATAACAAAGCCAGTGGTGGAAGCTAATGCTGCCATACTCAGATCAAAGGGCATTGTGTCATGCAGTTTTTAGATGACATGCAAAATTTGCAGCTGATA
Organism: Okamejei kenojei; assembly: GCA_035221665.1. Taxonomy (NCBI): domain Eukaryota; kingdom Metazoa; phylum Chordata; class Chondrichthyes; order Rajiformes; family Rajidae; genus Okamejei; species Okamejei kenojei. The sequence goes on along the minus strand of CM069140.1, from coordinate 79,773,206 downwards.
AAACTTAGGGGTTTATCAGTAGATACCTCTTACCATATTAAGGATGAGGCAGCATGAAAGTTAATAATGCCAACTTTGCCTATTCCTTCAGGCCATGGTAAGGCGGCTGAAGCAGCTTCTATTTACTCGGTCACGAGTGATGGCTGGTGCAGTCTTTTTCTCATAAAAGATCATCCAGTAACTCTAGTCTCGTTAATTTTTCTATAGTTTAAGTTCTGCAGCTGGTCTTACAGTTGCTCTGAAGATTGACGCGCATTCGCGCTGGCGGGCTCTTCAAGTATTCCCTCATTTCAACTTCTCATAAAGTAAAGATCAAACTTAAGATAAGATAAGATTGTCACATGTGCCAATTGGCACAGCAATATTAAATCACCATACAGCCATACATTAAAAGTAAAGAACACAACATGGAGTAGATAGGATTCAACATAAAACATCCCCCCACAGCAGGATGAAATTTTCCCACTGTGAGGGAAGGCACCAAAGTCAGTCTCTTCCCCTGATGTTCCCCACTGTTCACCCATGGTCGGGGCCTCCCCGAGCCCCCTGCAGTCGCCGCTATGGGTGGCCTGATGTTCAGGCACGCTCCCCGGGGTGATGTAAGTCCGACGTCGGGACTGAAGGACGTCCCCAGCGGCCTGGACCCCGAGTCGGCCCCCTCCTACCGGAGTCCGCGGCTCCCAAAGTCCACTGGCCATGCCGGGTGGAGATGCAACGCTGGAGGCCCTCAGCAAAGGGCCCCAGGACTCCACGATGACGGTCAGCGCCGCCCGCGTTGGAAGCTCTCTAGACCAGAGCTCCAAGATGTTGGAGCAGCGGCCCAACGCTCCGGAGCTCCAACGGCGACCCCAGGTAGGTATCCCCCGCTCCGTGGTGACTCCAGCGCTGCCGCCGCTGTTGTAGCTCTGGTCCGGTTCCCGGCAGGAAACGCCGCTCGGATCCAGGAGGTAGGCCGATAGGTGGGGGGTGAGGATGCGGAGAAATAGTCGCGTCCCCGCCAGGAAGCGACTTGGAGTTAGTTTCCCCCTTACCCTGGCCCCCTCCCCCACATATAAAAGTTAAAGATTCCCCCAAAAACACACTTTTAATGGACTAAAAATAAAAAAAAGATGGAAAGGCAAACGGGCTGCAGGCAGAGGCTGCTGGCAGTCCAGCGCCCCCTAGAGGTAAGTTCTTGTTTAATCTTTCTATTTTGTTCTGTGATGGACTACTTCAAAATGTGTTCTAAGTTTAATCACTTACAGTAGTCCAGCATTGAGCCATATAAGAAATTGCATTAGCCTCAACCCTACCTCAGTAACTATGATCTTTTAACTATGAACCAGTGGTGGAAGCGATTGCTGCCCTACTCAGATCAAATGGCATTGTGTCATCGAGTTTTTAGATGACATTAAAAATTTGCAGCCGATAAAACTTAGGGGTTAATCAGTATATATCTCTTATGATATTAAGGATGAGGCAGCATGAAAGTTAATAATGCCAACTTTGCCTATTCATTCAGGCCATGGTAAGGCGGCTGAAGCAGCTCCTATTGACTCAGTCACGAGTGATGGCTGGCAGCCTTTTTCTCATAAAAGATCATCCGGTAACTCTAGTCTTGTTAATCTTTCTATAGTTTAAGTTCTGCAGCTGGTCTGTAGTTTCATACAGTTACTCTGAAGGTTGACGCGCATGCGGGCTGGCGGGCTCTTCACGTAGTCCCTCACTTCAACTTCTCATAAAATAAAGATCAAACTTAAAACGGTAAGATCTCGTTTAATCTTTCTATTTTGTTCTGTGATGGACTACTTCAAAATGTGTTCTAAGTTTAATCAATTACAGCAGTCCAGCATTGAGCCATATAAGAAATTGCATTAGCCACAACCCTACCTCAGTAACTATGAACTTTTAAGGACCTTGATTCAGTTTCACTATGGACTTCAGTTTTTGCACTATTAGGTCTGGTAAGCTAGTATGACCTGGGGCTATCCTCTTGCCAAATTTGTCAAAATTGATCCAAATGGCTGGTCCAATGGTAGAAACAAGGAACTGTAGATGCTGCTTTACTGTAAATGCTGGTAGACTGAAGAAGGATTCCAACCCGAAATGTCACCTATCGAATTTCTCCAGAGATGTTGCCTGACCCACTGACTTACTCGAGCGCTCTGTGCCTTTTTTAAGGCAGAGAACACTACAGACTTAGTGCTGGTAACCAGGATGTTAGGTAGTCGGCATGGACCTCATGGGCTGAAGACACAATTTATGTGCTAAACGACTCCATGCAACTTTTCGAGTTGGGAGCCTTCTTCAGACTGATGCAGTTGGTGGGAGAAAGCTGAAAAATAGAAGATGACATGGCTTGTAGAAATAAGGAACTGCAGATGCTGGTTTACGAAAGAAGAGACAAAGTGCTGGTGTAACTCAGCAGGTCAAGCAGGATCGCTGGAGAACACTGATAGGTGATTAAAGGTTTGAAGAAGTGACCCGATCCAAAATGTTAATGTCCATGTTCTCCAAGGATGCTGCCTGACCTGCTGTGCTACTCCAGCACTTTGTGTCTTCTCTCACCTGGTCTATTGGTTTCTCTCCTGCACCGTTGCAGTGAGGACATTAGTGGTGACCAGATTACAGTTAGTCCTGGAATTTTACCTCTAAAATGTTGCCGTACACGGCTGCCCCGCCAGCAGCTCGTGTGCTTTTTCCACTTTTGTTATTTTTTAATGTGTCCTAGTGTATGTGTTAGTGTCTCCCGGGGATGCTAAACCATTTCCAGTCACCTACCTCGGCGAAGATGCGACTTTTCTCCGTGTTGCATTTTCGCCCTCCTCGTGTACTATCCTCTGGATTGATGCAGCCTTTCCGACCGGAGATCGTTCCAGAGCCTCGAGCATCAACAGCGGGCACAGCGTGGACTTCAACATCGCGGAGCTCCAGTGTTGGTGTTCTGACCGTGGTGGCCTGCTCTAACATCGTGGAGCTCAGCCTGTGGAGCTTCCAGCTGCAGGCGTGGCATGAATTTTACCATTGTGAAACTGCCTACAACCTTCGCCAAGGATTGCCTGAAGAGATGCCCCGACCGTTGAGCCTGTGGACTTGACATCGTGGAATCGCAGTCTCTGGTAGGAATCGACTGATTTGTGTGTTCCAATCCGTCCTGACATTGGAGTTTCCATCATCCCAGCGAGAGGGCCTGTACATCGGGCGACTGCAGAGGGTTCAGGGCCCTGACCACGGGTTCACAGAACAGGAAGACTGACCGAACTTTTGTGTCTTCCATCACAGCGGAAAGTGCTTGTCCCACTGTGGTGGATGTTTAATTTCTGTTGTGTATTGTGTTCTTTCTTTCTTGCTGGGAGAGGATTGCTCATCCACCCAACTTACCCTTGAGCAAAACGGCAAAATGCAGATGGTACCACTCAACCTGGGTTGGAGTGAAAGCCACTTAATGTTAATGTAATGTGTGATAATATACCAGCTGGTGCTTTCCTGTTATGGATATGCAGTGAATGAAGAGATATTGGTTATGTGCAGGTAGATAAATTATGGTCTTACCACCATGTTCGGCACAGACATCGCGGGGCAAATGGCCTGTTCTTGTGCTGTATTGTTTGATGTTATATGTTTAAATTTGCAACAACATGTCTGATTTTGGATGATTTACGGATAACAACAGGATTTCAATACAGGAGTAAAGAGGTTCTTCTGCAGTTGTATAGTACTCTGTGAGACCACATCTGGAGTATTGTGTACAGTTTTGGTCTCCTAATTTGAGGAAGGACATCCTTGTGATTGAGGCAGTGCAGCGTAGGTTCACGAGATTGATCCTTGGGATGGCGGGACTGTCATATGAGGAAAGATTGAAAAGACTAGGCTTGTATTCACTGGAGTTTAGAAGGATGAGGGGGAATCTTATAGAAACATATAAAATTCTAAAAGAACAGGACAAGCTAGATGCAATAAAAATGTTCCCAATGTTGGGTGAGCCCAGAACCAGGGGCCACAGTCTTAGAATAAAGCGGAGGTCATTTGAGGTGAGAAAAAACTTTTTTACCCAGAGCGTTGTGAATTTATGGAATTCCCTGCTAGAGAGGGCAGTGGAGGCCAAATCACTGGATTGATTTAAGAGAGAGTTGGATAGTGCTCTAGGGGCTAGCGGAGTCAAGGAATATGCGGAGAAGGCAGGCACGGGTTATTGATAGTGGACATCAGCCATGATCACAATGAATGGTGGTGCTGGCTCGAAGGGCCGAATGGCCTCCTCCTGCACCTATTTTTCTATCTTTCTATGTTTCTATAATGATGAGTCAGAGTCTAAGCGGGAGATTGATCATCTGATTGAATGGTACCAGAACAGCATCCTTGCACTCAACGTCAGTAAGTTCATGGAACTGACTGTTGACTTTAAAAGAGAAGGTCGAGGATCCAAGATGTTTTAGTGGTGGCGAGAGTCAGCAACTTCAAGTTATATCACTGCATATCACTGAGGATCTGTCCTGAACCCAGCACATTGATGTAATCACAAAGAAAGCCCATCAATGCCTCTACTTCCTTAGAAAATTGAGGAGATTTGGTATGTCGGCGAATACTCTCTTGAACTTCAAACTGTCTTGATTGCTCGGGACTTCAGGCTTGTGTTTTTTTTTGCACTAATATAGTTTTTTTTCTATTGAACATTTTATTTTATTTTGTTTGTTTATTCTAATATCTATTGAGTACTGTGTTTACAGGCCCATTATGCTGCTGCGAGTACAAATTTAATTCTTCCTCTCATCTGAGAGTTTGGTGCAGCACACTGGCGTAGTGGTAGAGCTGCTGCCTTACAGTGCCAGAGGCCTGGGTTTGATATTGACTATGGGTGCTGTCTGTATTGAGTTTGTATCTTCCCACTGCAAAACCGATTGGTTTTCTCTGGGTGCTCGGGTTTCCTCCCATGCTCCAAAGACGTACAGGGTTTTAGGTTCAGTAAAATGGTAATGTGTCCCTTGTGTCCCTTGGGGATCATTGGTCAGTGCAGACTCTGTGCGCCGAAAGGCCTGTTTCCACTCTGTATCTCTAAAGTCTAAAGTCTTATGCCCTCTCGTCTTTGGTATATCCATCCATCTACCCTATCTATGCCTCCCATAATTTTATATACTATGAGATTTAGTTTAGTTTAGGGAAACAGTGCAGTAACAGGACCTTCAGCCCACCGAGTCTGCACCGACCACCAAGCCTTGCACACTAGCAATATCCTTCACACACTCGGCACAATTTACAATTTTAACAAAGCCAATTAACTATAGACAATATACAATAGGTGCAGGAGTAGGCCGTTTGGCCCATCGAGCCAGCACCGCCATTCAATATGATCATGGCTGATCATCCACAATCTGTACCCCGTTCCTGCCTTCTACCCATATCCCCTGATTGCTATCTTTAAGAGCTCTATCTAAAACTCTCTTGAAAGCATCCAGAGATTTGGCCTCCACTGCCTTCTAAGGTAGAGAATTCCACAGATTCACAACCCTGTGTGTGAATTGTTTTTTCTTCATCTCTGCTCTAAATGTTTTACCCCTTATTCTTAAACTGTGGCCTCTGGTTGTGAACTCCCCCAACATCGGGAACACGATTCCTGCCTCTAGCGTGTCAAACCTTAATAATCTTATATGTTTCATTAGATCCCCTCTCATTCTTATAAATTGCAGAGTACACAAACCCAGTCGCTCCATTCTATCAACATATGACAATCCTAGGAATTAACCTTGTGAACCTACACTGCACTCCATCAATAGCAAGATGTCCTTCTGCAAATTTGGAGACCAAAACTGCACACAATACTCCAGGTGTGGTCTCACTAGGGCCCTGTACAACTGCAGAAGGACATCTTTGCTCCTACACTCTAGGGACTGATGAACAAGGACCCCAGATCTTGTTGTACTTCCCCATATCCCACACCATTCAGATAATAATCTGCCTTCCTGTTTTTGCCACGAAAGTGGATAAGCTCACATTTATCCACATTAAACTGCATCTGCCATGCATCTGCCATGCATCTGCCATGCATCTGCCTACTCACCCAACCTGTCCAAGTCACCCTGCATCCTCATAGATTCCCCCTCACAGTTCACACTGCCTCCCAGCTATGTGTCAACTGCAAATTTGCTAATGGTACTTTTAATCCAGTCATCTAAATCATTAATCTATATTACTAAAAGTCTGATCTTGACCACTTTTGGCTCACTGTGGTGTGATTTCCAAGAGAACACCGCCACCTATGGCCCTCATTTTTGGCCATCTCACTCAGAGCCCCCCTCCGCCTTCCTGGACCAGAGGATTTTTCCATCGATGAAAAATCAGAGATATATTAATGTTTTTAGAAAATTCGCCATTCTCCCTGCTGCCCCTGCTAGAGGGAGGGGGAGGGACTATAAAACCAGGAAGTGGTATGCCTCACTCAGCCTCTGCAAGATGGGGGAAACCAGAGGGTCACGTCTCTCTGAGCTCTGAATAGCACTGAACACATGTCTCCTCAACTGTGAGTGTCCTTAATGTGGTTTTATAAATGCTTGCAAAAAGTGTTTTATTGTTCTAAAATACTTGCAAAAAGTGTCTCTATTGGTTCTAAAATGCTTGCAAAAAGTGTCCCTATTGGTTCTAAAATCTGTTCAAAAAGTGTCTATTGGTTTTTAAATGCTTGCAGAAAGTGTCTATTGGTTCTAAAATGCTTGCAAAAAGTGTCACAATTGGTTCTAAAATTCTTGCAAAAGGTGTATCTCTTGGTTCTAAAATGGTTGAAAAAAGTGTCTCTATTGGTTCTAAAATATTTACAGTCAGTGTCTCTATTGGTTCTAAAATGCTTGCAGAAAGTGTCTCTATTGGTTCGAAAATGTTTGCAGAAATTGTCTCTATTGTTTTTTAAATGCTTGCAAGAAGTTTCTCTACTGGTTCTAAAATGCTTGCAAAATGTGTCTCTATTGGTTCTAAAATGGCTGCGAAAGAGTTTCTCTATTGGTTCTAAAATGGTTGCAGAATGGTTGTCTCTATTGGTTCTAAATGTTTGCAGAAAGAGTCTCTATTGGTTCTAAAATGCTTGCAGAAAGAGTGTCTATTGCTTCTAAAATGCTTGTAGAAGGTGCAATTGGTTCTAAAATGCTTGCAAAAAGTGTCTATTGGTTCGAAAATGTTTGCAGAAAGAGTCTCTATTGGTTCTAAAATGCTTGCAGAAAGTGTGTTTATTGCTTCTAAAATAACCATATAACCATATAACAATTACAGCACGGAGACAGGCCCTCTCGGCCCTTCCAGTCCGTGCCGACCATTTGTTTTCCCCTAGTCCCATCTACCTGCACTCAGACCATACCCCTCCATTCCCTTCACGTCCATATACCTATCCACTTTACTTTTAAATGTTAAAATCGATCCTGCCTCCACCACCTCTGCTGGAAGCTCATTCCACACAGCCACCACCCTCTGAGTAAAGAAGTTCCCCCTCACGTTACCCCTAAACTTCTGTCCCTTAATTCTCATGTCTGAAGATGCTTGCAGAAGGTGTCTATTGGTTCTAAAATGCTTGCAAAAAGTGTCTCCATTGGTTCTAAAATGCTTGGAAAAAGTGTCTCCATTGGTTTTAAAATGCTTGCAAAAAGTGTCTCTATTGGTTCTAAAATGTTTGCAGAAAGTGTCTCTATTAGTACTAAAATGCTTGCAGAAAGTGTCTCTATTGGTTCTAAAATGCTTGCAAAAAAAGTGTCTCTATTGGTTGTAAAATGTTTGTAGAAAGTGTCTCTATTAGTTATAAAATGCTTGCAGAAAGTGTATCTATTGGTTCTAAAATGCTTGCAGAATGTGTCTCTATTGGTTCTAAAATGCATGCATAAAGTGTCTCTATTGGTTCTAAAATGCTTGCAGAAAGAGTGTCTATTGGTTCTAAAATGCTTGCAGAAAGATTGTCTATTGGTTCTAAAATGCTTGCAGAAGATGTCTATTGGTTCTAAAATGCTTATAGAAAGTGATTCTATTAGTTCTAAAATGCTTGCAGAAAGTGTCTCTATTGGTTCTAAAATGCTTGCAGAAAGTGTTTCTATTGGTTCTAAAATGCTTACAGAAAGTGTTTCTATTGGTTCTAAAATGCTTGCAGAAAGTGTCTCCATAGTTTCTAAATTGCTTGCAGAAAGTGTCTCTATTGATTTTAAAGTGCTAGCAAAAATTGTGTCTATTGGTTCTAAAATGCTTGCAAAAAGTGTCTCTATTGGTTCTAAAATGCTGGCAAAAAGTGTCTCTATTGGTTCTAAAATGCTTGCAAAAAGTGTCTCTATTGGTTCTAAAAGGTTTGCAGAAAGTGTCTCTATTGGGTCTAAAATGTTTGCAGAAAGTATCTCTTCGTTGTAAAATCCTTGCAGAAAGTGTAGCTATTGGTTCTAAAATGCTTGCAGAAAGTGTCTATTGATTCTAAAATGCTTGCAAAAGGTGGCTCTGTTGGTTCTAAAATGCATGCATAAAGTGTCTCTATTGGTTCTAAAATGCTTGCAGAAAGAGTGTCTCTATTGGTTCTAAAATGCTTGCAGAAAGACTGTTTCTATTGGTTCTAGAATGCTTGCAAAATGAGTGTCTCTATTGGTTCTAGAATGCTTGCAGAAAGAGTGTCTCTATTGGTTCTAAAATACTTGCAGTAATATTGTCTATTGGTTCTAAAATGCTTGCAGAAGATGTCTATTGGTTCTAAAATGCTTACATAAAGTGTCTCTTAGTTCTAAAATGCTTGCAGAAAGTGTCTCTATTGGTTCTAAAATGCTTGCAGAAAGTGTCTCCATAGGTTCTAAATTGCTTGCAGAAAGCGTCTCTATTGATTTTAAAGTGCTTGCAAAAATTGTCCCTATTGGTTCTAAAATGCTTGCAAAAGGTGTCTCTATTGGTTCTAAAATGCCAGCAAAAAGTGTCTCTATTGGTTTTAATATGCTTGCAAAAAGTGTGTCTATTGGTTCTAAAATGCCTGCAAAATGTGTGTCTATTGGTTCTAAAATGCCTGCAAAAAGTGTGGCCAGAGTGACTGAGCTGCCTGGCCTGAGTGACTGAGCTGCCAGCTCAAGAATCCATTCGACCCACAATGTCCATACTAGCCCTCTGAAAACCAGTCACTTTGACCCACAACACACATACCAGTGCTCCAGAAAGCCTTCCCCCCACCACTGGCCAGCAATATTGGATTTGGTGGAGAGGTGGCATATTGCATGGGGGGACCAGCCCTCCCGTTTAAAGCTGGGACCCAACGTGTCCCACTTAGTCTAGTATATATTGTAAATAGGTTCCCAGCACCGAGCCTTGCGGTACCCGACTAGTCACTGCCTGTCATTCTGAAAGGGACCTGTTTATCCTACTCTTTGTTTCCTGTCTGCCAACCATCTTTCTATCCATATCAATACCCTACCACCAATACCATGTGCCCTAATTTTGTCCACTAATCTGCTATGTTATAACTTGTCAAATTATTTCTGGAAGTCCAGGTAAGGTACATCCACTGGCTCTCCCTTATCCATTTTCCTAGTCACATCCTCAATAAATTCCAGAAGATTAGTTAAGCATGATTTCCCCTTCCTAAATCCATACTGACTTGGACCGATCCTGTTATTGCTATCCAAATGTGCCGCTATTTCATCTTTTATAATTGACTCCAGCATCGTCCCCACAACCGATGTCAGACTAACTGATCTGTAATTCCTTGATTTCTCTCTTACACCTTTCTTAAAATGTGGATAACATTAGCTACTCTCCAATCCACAGGAACTGACCCTGAATCTATAGAACATTGGAAAATGATCACCACTGCATCCACAATTTCTAGAGCCACTTCCTTAACTACCCTGGGATGCAGACCATCAGGCCCTGGGGATTTATCAGCCTTCAGTCCCATCAGTCTACTCAACACTATTTCCTGCCTAATGTGAATTTCCTTCAGTTCCTCCGTCACCTGAGATCCTCTGGTACATCAGGGAGGGTACACAAAAAGCTGGAGAAACTCAGCGGGTGCAGCAGCATCTAAGGAGTGAAGGAGATAGCAACGTTTCGGGCCGAAACCTTTCTTCAGACGGATCCTTCGCTCCTTAGATGCTGCTGCACCCGCTGAGCTTCTCCAGTTTTTTGTGTACCCTCGATTTTCTAGAATCTGCAGTTCCTTCTTTAACAGTATATCAGGGAGATTGTTTGTGTCTTCCTCAGTGAAGGCAGATCCTGTTCAATGCGTCTGCCACTTAGTTGTTCCCAATAATAAATTCATCTGTTTCAGTCTTCAAGGTTCAAAACATAGAAACATAGAAACATAGAAATTAGGTGCAGGAGTAGGCCATTCAGCCCTTCGAGCCTGCACCGCCATTCAATATGATCATGGCTGATCATCCAACTCAGTATCCCGTACCTGCCTTCTCTCCATACCCCCCTGATCCCCTTAGCCACAAGGGCCACATCCAACTCACTCTTAAATATAGCCAATGAACTGGCCTCAACTACCCTCTGTGGCAGAGAGTTCCAGAGACTCACCACTCTCTGTGTGAAGAAAGTCTTTCTCATCTCGGTCTTAAAGGATTTCCCCCTTATCCTTAAGCTGTGACCCCTTGTCCTGGACTTCCCCAACATCGGGAACAATCTTCCTGCATCTAGCCTGTCCAACCCCTTAAGAATTTTGTAAGTTTCTATAAGATCCCCTCTTAATCTCCTAAATTCCAGAGAGTATAAACCCAAGTCTATCCAGTCTTTCTTCATAAGACAGTCCTGACATCCCAGGAATCAGTCTGGTGAACCTTCTCTGCACTCCCTCTATGGCAATAATGTCCTTCCTCAGATTTGGAGACCAAAACTGCAACGCAATACTCCAGGTGTGGTCTCACCAAGACCCTGTACAACTGAAGTAGAACCTCCCTGCTCCTGTACTCAAATCCTTTTGCTATGAAAAGCTAACATACCATTTCGCTTTTTTCACTGCCTGCTGCACCTGCATGCCTACTTTCAATGACTGGTGTACCATGACACCCAGGTCTCGCTGCATCTCCCCTTTCCCTAATCGGCCACCATTTAAATAATATTCTGCTTTCCTGTTTTTGCCACCAAAGTGGATAACCTCACATTTATCCACATTATACTGCATCTGCCAAACATTTGCCCACTCACCCAGCCTATCCAAGTCACCTTGCAGTCTCCTAGCATCCTCCTCACAGCGAACACTGCCCCCCAGCTTAGTGTCATCCGCAAACTTGGAGATATTGCCTTCAATTCCCTCATCCAGATCATTAATATATATATGTAAATAGCTGGGGTCCCAGCACTGAGCCCTGCGGTACCCCACTAGTTACTGCCTGCCATTGTGAAAAGGACCCGTTTACTCCTACTCTTTGCTTCCTGTTTGCCAGCCAGTTCTCTATCCACATCAATACTGAACCCCTAATACCGTATGCTTTAAGTTTGTATACTAATCTCTTATGTGGGACCTTGTCGAAAGCCTTCTGGAAGTCCAGATATACCACATCCACTGGTTCTCCCTTATCCACGCTACTAGTTACATCCTCGAAAAATTCCACAAGATTCGTCAGACATGATTTACCTTTTGTAAATCCATGCTGACTTTGTCCAATGATTTCACCACTTTCCAAATGTGCTGCTATCCCATCTTTAATAACTGACTCTAGCAGTTTCCCCACTACCGATGTTAGACTAACTGGTCTGTAATTCCCGTTTTCTCTCTCCCTCCCTTCTTAAAAAGAGGGGTTACATTTGCTACCCGCCAATCCTCAGGAACTACTCCAGAATCTAAAGAGTTTTGAAAGATTATCACTAATGCATCCACTATTTCCTGAGCTACTTCCTTAAGTACTCTGGGATGCAGCCTATCTGGCCCTGGGGATTTATCGGCCTTTAATCTATTCAATTTACCCAACACCACTTCCCGACTGACCTGGATTTCACTCAATTCCTCCTTTGACCCACAGTCCCCTGCTATTTCAGGCAGATTATTTATGTCTTCCTTAGTGAAGACGGAACCAAAGTAGTTATTCAATTGGTCCGCCATATCCTTGTTCCCCATGATCAACTCACCTGTTTCTGACTGCAAGGGACCTACATTTGTTTTAACTAACCTCTTTCTCTTCACATATCTATAAAAACTTTTGCAGTCAGTTTTTATGTTCCCTGCCAGTTTTCTTTCATAATCTATTTTTCCTTTCCTAATTAAGCCCTTTGTCCTCCTCTGCTGGTCTCTGAATTTCTCCCAGTCCTCTGGTATGCTGCTTTTTCTGGCTACTTTGTACGCATCATCCTTTGCTTTGATACTATCCCTGATTTCCCTTGTTATCCACGGATGCACTACCTTCCCCGATTTATTCTTTTGCCAAACTGGGATGAACAATTTTTTGTAGTTCATCCATGCAATCTTTAAATGTCTTCCATTGTATATCCACCGTCAACCCTTTTAGAATTAATTGCCAGTCAATCTTGGCCAATTCACGTCTCATACCCTCAAAGTTACCTTTCTTTAAGTTCAGAACCATTGTTTCTGAATTAACAATGTCACTCTCCATCCTAATGAAGAACTCAACAATATTATGGTCACTCTTGCCCAAGGGGGCACGTACAACAAGACGGCTAATTACCCCTTCCTCATTACTCAAAACCCAGTCTAAAATAGCCTGCTCTCTCGTTGGTTCCTCTACATGTTGATTTAGATAACTATCCCGCATACATTCCAAAAAATCCTCTTCCTCAGCCCCCCTGCCAATTTGATTAACCCAATCTATATGTAGATTGAAGTCACCCATTATAACTGTTTTGCCTTTGTCGCACGCATTTCTAATTTCCTGTTTGATACCATCCCCAACTTCTCTGCTACTGTTAGGTGGCCTGTACACAACACCCACCAGCGTTTTCTGCCCCTTAGTGTTTTGTAGCTCTACCCATACCGATTCCACATCCTCCAAGCTAATGTCCTTCCTTTCCATTGCTTTAATCTCCTCTCTAACCAGCAACGCTACCCCACCTCCTTTTCCTTTCTCTCTATCCCTTCTGAATATTGAATATCCCTGGATGTTCAGCTCCCAGCCTACGTCACCCTGGAGCCATGTCTCCGTGATCCCAACTATATCATAATCATTAATATCTATCTGCACGTTCAACTCGTCCACCTTATTACGAATACTCCTTGCATTGAGACACAAAGCCTTCAGGCTTGTCTTTACAACGCATTTACCCCTTATACAATTTTGCTGAAAAGTGGCCCTTTTTGATTTTTGCCCTGGTTTTGTCTGCCTGCCACTTTTAACCTTTCACCTTGCTACCTAATGCTTCTACCCTCATTTTACACCCTCCTGCCTCTCTGCTCCTGTACCCATCCCCCTGCCACATTAGTTTAAATCCTCCCCGACAGCACTAGCAAACACTCCCCCAAGAACATTGGTTCCATTCCATTCCAAGTGCAAACCGTCCTGTTTGTACCGGTCCCACCTCCCCCAGAACTGGTCCCAGTGCCCTAAAAATTTGAATCCTCCCCCTTGCACCACTTTTCAAGCCACGTATTCATTTGCATTATCCTCCTATTTCTACTCTGACTGGCCCGTGGTACTGGTAGTAATCCGGAGATTACTACCTTTGAGGTCCTACTTTTAAGTTTATCTCCTAGCTCCCTAAATTCACCTTGTAGGACCTCATCCCTTTTTTTACCTATATCGTTGGTGCCAACATGCACCACGACAACTGGCTGTTCACCCTCCCCCTCCAGAATGTTCTGCAGCCGTTCAGTGACATCCCTGACCTTTGCACCAGGGAGGCAACATACCATCCTGGAGTCTCGTTTGCGGCCGCAGAAAACGCCTATCTATTCCCCTGACAATTGAATCCCCTATTACTATTGCCTTCCCCTCTTTTTTTCCCCCCTCATGTGCTGCAGAGCCACCCATGGTGCCATGAACCTGGCTGCTGCTGCATTCCCCTGATGAGCCATCTCCCTCAACAGTATCCAAAATGGTATACCTGTTTAGAGGGAGATGACCGCAGGGGACTCCTGCACTACCTGCCTACTGCTTTGCTGGCTATTGGCCACCCGTTCCCTTCTTGTCCTCCTACCTTTTTGCCAGCGGTGTGACCAACTCACTGTACGTGCTATCCACGACTTTCTCCGCATCGTGGATGCTCCAGTATGAATCCAGCCGCAGTTCCAATCGTTCAATGCGATCTGCCAGGAGCTGCAGCTGGACACACTTCCTGCAAACGTAGTCACCAGGACACCGACCATCTCCCTGATCTCCCACATGTTGCAGGCTGAACAAACCACGGGCCAATCTCTACTGCCATACCTTACTCCCAAATTACTAAAAAAAAAACACAAAAACTTATCCTTTAAACTTACTACTAAATACTAAATCCCTCACTCCCAGAATCCCTCACTCCCAGAAGGCAGAAATGTAAAATAGTAAACCCGGGGTTGCACCCAATCAGCTGCTTCCTCGGTCCTCTTCCACCAATCAGCGGCTTCCTCAAAAAAACCCAAAAAAAAAAACCCACCTCCAAATGGAACGTTATGGATTTCGGTAAGCCTCTGGAAAAAGAAGCCCCGCGCTAGATTTTTAACCTACCGGTCGGGTGTTCGCTCCTCCCCCTCCTTCACTTCCACCAACGGCTCCTGTGGGCCTCTGGAAAAACAAGCCCCGCGCTAGATTTTTAAAACCTACCGGTCGGGTGTCGCTCCTCCCCCCTCCTTCACTTCCACCAACGGCTCCTGTGGGCCTCTGGAAACACAAGCCCCCGCTAGAATTTTTAACCTACCGGTCGGGTGTCGCTCCTCCCCCTCCTTCACTTCCACCAACGGCTCCTGTGGGCCTCTGGAAAAACAAGCCCGCGCTAGATTTTTAACCTACCGGTCGGGTGTCGCTCCTCCCCCTCCTTCACTTCCACCAACGGCTCCTGTGGGCCTCTGAAAAAACAAGCCCCGCGCTAGATTTTTAACCTACCGGTCGGGTGTCGCTCCTCCCCCTCCTTCACTTCCACCAACGGCTCCTGTGGGCCTCTGGAAACACAAGCCCCGCGCTAGATTTAAACCTACCGGTCGGGTGTCGCTCCTCCCCCCTCCTTCACTTCCACCAACGGCTCCTGTGGGCCTCTGGAAAAACAAGCCCCGCGCTAGATTTTTAACCTACCGGTCGGGTGTCGCTCCTCCCCCTCCTTCACTTCCACCAACGGCTCCTGTGGGCCTCTGGAAACACAAGCCCCGCGCTAGATTTTTAACCTACCGGTCGGGTGTCGCTCCTCCCCCTCCTTCACTTCCACCAACGGCTCCTGTGGGCCTCTGGAAACACAAGCCCCAAAACGTTTGTCTTAACTATTTTTTTTTTCTCTTCACGTAACTAAAGAAGCTTTTACTATCCTCCTTTATATTCTTGGCCAGCTTACCTTTGTACCTTAACACAATTTAACACAAACATCCACCACAGCATTTATCACTCTGGTGGAAGGCACAAAATTCGGTTAGTCCTCCTCCATTTTCCCCCCATGGTCAGGACCTCAACCCTCCACAGCTGCCGATGCGGCATCCAGATGTGCAGACAAGGTAAGCCCAGGTAAGTTTCTGAATCAGTGCCTCCCCACCGGAAACCGCCGCTTCAAGATGGTGTAGGCCGTAGGCTGGCGGTCGAAGATCTAAAGTCCCCGCTGCGCCGCAGCCAGAAGCACCGCAGACCGCAGGGCCGGCAGACGTAGCTCCTCTCCAGGTTTCCCCAGTGAGGGATCCCGCTCCGGATGGTAAATACCCTGTGATTAGAAGTGGGCCGGCGGTCGTAGCTCTTCTCCTCCCGGGTCCCCAATGAGGGATCCCAGGCTCTGGACGCCGCACCAGTTGAAGCTCTGTAAGACCGCGGCTTCAGGTTGCCACGAGCCAGCAAACGGAGCGCTCCTTTACGGTTCACCAGCTCTGCGAACGAAAGAATCCTTGCTGCGCCTGCTGTTGAAGCCCCGGGCGCATCTCTGGGAAAGGCCACAACCGATCCTCTATGTTAGGCCACGAGATAGGAGACATGGAAAAAGTCACCTCTCCGCGAAGGAGGCGACCGAAGCAGTTTCCCCCTTACCCCCCCCCACACCACCCCCCACATAAGACACGCAAAGAAACATTAAAAACACACATTGAGACACTCTAAAAAAATAAATAAAGTAGAAAAAAGTGCTGGCAGGGGAGCTGGCTCGCAGCGCCCCCACCGACCTACCTGTACGTCTTTTGAGTGTGGGAGGAAACTGGAGCACCAGAGAAAACCCACACAGGGAGAGTATACAAACGCCGTAGAAACTGCACCCGTGGTCCGGATCGAAACTGGGTCTCTAGCCCTTTAAGGCAGCAACTCTAGCGCTGTGCCACTGTGCTGCCCCCAAGCTCTGGCGTTCCAGTGAAAACAATCCAAGGTTCAATCCAAGCGTACTGTAGATTCCTTCAAGTATGGGCAGGTCATTGTCTACCACTTTCTTCAGCGTCCTTCATTCTAACCCTATCACTCCTTTCACGTCTTCCTCTTCTTCTCAAGCCCTTTGCCCCTCTAGGGAGCATAGGCCATTGACAAATGTCCTCCACCTCACTCGGTTGTTGGCAGTTCTTTCGAGATCGCCCCATTTGAGCCCACTCTCAGACATTTTTGTCTGGCCATCTCTTCTTCAGCTGTTCCTGGGGCGACCTCTTTTCTTTTTTCCTTTCAGGGCTTGCCGGGTGATGTTTGTGGCAGGCTTCCTGAGGGTGAATCCAGTCCAACTCCATTTTGTTTTGAAGGTTGCGTAGATGAGGCGAGAGCTGATGGGTTCCCATGCTGTTATATCCTTTCTAGTGTTCTTCGTCATCATAATGGCCAACCCCTCTGTATGCTTAGAGGACCAGGGACTGCTTTGTCTGCCTCCTTGCCTGAGACCTGTCTGGTTTGGTTAAATCTGCCAGGGATATGAAACCTCATCCGGCATAGCTCTCAGGATCACTGGACTGCACAAGACTGTCATCCACGTCAAGGTTGCAGTCCAGGAGAGGACTCCATTCGCGTGCTGAATGAAAATCCCACCTGTTTTTCCTGGATCCCCACCCTTTATTCCCATTTTCCAACAAACCTCTCTCAACAGAACTGTCTTGTCAATTCCAGTAGTGCAATGGATAGAGCTGCTGCCTTTCAGTGTTAGAGACCTGGGATTGATCCTGATCTCTGGTGCTGTCTGTGTGGAGTTTGCACATTCTCCTAGTGGCCATGTGGATTTCCTCTGAGTGCTCCAGGTTTCCTCCTACATTTCAAAGATGTGCGGGTTTGTAGGTTAATCGGCCTCTGCAAATTTCCCATAGCATGTCGGGAGTGGATGAGAAAGTGGAAGCATAGAACTAGTGTGAACAGTTGATTGATGAACTTGGTGGGCCAGGGGGGTCTGGATCTTTTGATTAATCAATTGGATCTTGGGCCATAATTGAAAGTTAAAAAAACACAAACAGAAGAATTTCAGATGTAGCATTTGTTCATTTCATATCATTGGAGCAGCTAGTTCACAAGTAAAAATTAATTTTTTGTTTTTGTGTTTTTCAGGCAGGCTTTTGTGAATTGGGAGATCATTCTGACAACAAAATAGTCTGTACTGCTACAGTATCTTCCATTAGCTATAAAACGATCATGCAGCGTCTATCAAAGTCCACCACGGGCAGAATCTGGGATGATGATTTGCATAGCCCTTATTTTGTCTATCTGGTAAGACACGTGCCAATTGGGGAAGTAAAGACACAAAGTGCTGGATTAACTTCAGAACAAAGGGTCCTGGCACGAAACGTCACCTACCCATGTTCTCTAGTGATGGTGCCTGACCCACACTGAGTTACTCCAGCATTTTGTGCTACTTTTTATAAACCAGCATTTGCAGTTTGTTGTGTCTCCAAACCTTTGTACTTTTCATTGTAATATATTTTACATACATTTCTAACCCAGTCTCGTTCAACCTTCATCCCTTCCTCTAGCTTTGCATTTCACATCCATCTGCCAATTAAACCACATTCTGTTGTATCCTCCTGTCACTTCCCAGGCTTTGTCCTGCACCCATAATCAGTCTGACGATAGAAGCCAATCTGAAATGTAGTCTCTTCATTCTCCAGAGAAGGTGCCTGGCCCACTGAGTTACTCCAGTCTTTTTGTTAACCAAAATCTGCAGTTCCTCGTGCCCACCTAAAGTGAAATGTCAGTATTTACCCATGTGAATGTTATGAAGTTAAGCATTTGAACATTGGTTGCCTAATGTTTTGCTGGCAAGTCCTCAACTACATTCTAAAACTTGGATATTTGTGTTATTACATTTTCTATCTAGTTGTAAAATATTTATGAATTCTCATCCAGTGCCTTCAATTCTATCTTTTCTAATTTCTCTGATGTGACCTTATTTCCTTTAATGTAAGAGTACAGTGGCACAGCTGGTAGAGCTGTTGCCTCACAGTGCTCCAGACAAGGTTTCAATCCTGATCGTGGGTGCAATCTGTGTGGAATTTACATATTCTCCCTGTGACCACGTGGGTTTCCTTCGATTGCTCCGGTTGCCTCCCACATCTCAATGACTTATGGGTTTGTAGGTTAATTGGCTTGCTTTAAAATTGCCCCTAATGCGTAAGGAGTTGATCAGAAACTGGGATAACATAGAATTAGTATGAATGGGTGTCCGATGGTTGGCATGACTCAATGGGGTGTCGGAAGGAACTGCAGATGCTGGTTTACACTGAAAATAGACACAAAATGCTAGAGTAACTCAGTGGGTAAGGCAGTATCTTTGGATTGTAGGAATGGGTGAGACCCATTTCAGGTGGAAACACATCTTTTGGCTGAAGAAGGGTCTCGACCGGAAACGTCACCCATTTCTTCTATCCAGATATGCTGCCTGTCCCACTGAGTTACTGCAGCACTCTATCTTCAGTGGGCTCTAGGGCCCACTTGCATGCTATACCTGTCCACTAGGGGTGCCGCATTGAAGGCAGCCTCTGCCTGCAGTCTGTCCATTTTTTTCAATCTTTTTTTAATTTTAGTTTGTCTTAACAGTTTTTTTTGGGATTCTTTAGCTTTTCTATGTAGGGGAGGGGGGTAGGGTAAGGGGGAAACTGCTTCCCAGTCGCTTTGTGTTAAGGATGTGACTATTCTCCGAGTCTCGTCCTCGTCCCCCTCCTCGCGGCCTACCAGCTGGATTGGTGCGGCTGAGATTCTGCCTGTCCCACTGACTTACTCCAGCATTTTGTGACTCTATCTTCAGTTGGCTCTAGGGCCCGCATGCACGCTATACCACTTTTTTTAATATCTATTTATTAGTGGTACTGTAAGTTACATCAGTGTACATCCCTTGTATTGTATTACAGTCATTGTACCCCTTAACTTTTTTAAAGGCTTTAGAAAAGAGAGAAAAGAGAGAAAAATAGCAGCATAGAAAGTAGAAAAGTGAAAAAGAGATGTGAAAGTGCAAAAGCGTGACAGAGGGAAAGGAAACCCTTGAAGAGTTAGAAACGGGAATTAAGAGATAGACCCTGGAGAAGAAAAAAGAAAAAGGGAAAAATAGAGAAAGAAATAAGAAAAGCCAGTTACTTTATTATAAACATCTAGCAAAAGGAATCTACCAACTCAACGGTTTTTCTGTCCCCTTTACCAAGACCCGAGAGCGGTACTTTTTTGAGGTATTCTTGCACCTTATCCGTGTAATAGATTTATAAATGCAGACCACGTCTTATAGAAACAGTCTGATTTTCCTGCTAGTCGGAGTCTAATATTTTCCAAGAGTAGTGTTTTGAACATAGTTGAAATCCACATATTGACTGTGGGTACCGGAGAATTTTTCCAGAAGTTTAAGATTAGCTTTTTTCCAGTTATTAAGCCATATTCAAATAGAGTCTTTTGAAACACATTTAATTCAGGGCAATCTTCTGATATCCCGAAGATTATCCAGTCTGCTTCCGGGGTCAGTTTTATTTTAAATATATTTTTTTTAATTTCGAAAATTTCAGTCCAAAATTTTTGAATTTTTGTACAAAAGACAAATGAGTGTGCTATATTAGCTTCTTGACATTGACATTTATCACATATAGGTGAGACGTTGGGAAAAAGTTTACTTATTTTTGTTTTTGAATAGTATAATCTGTGTAAGATTTTAAATTGTATTAAGGTGTGTCTTATATTAATTGAACATTTATGCACATTTAATAAATATTCTTCCCACCTTTCTTTGGGAAGTTTTATACTTAATTATTTTTCCCAGTCTCTCCTGATACCACCTGTTGTCGGTATTTCTGCATTTAGAATAATATTATATATATATGATATTAGGTTTGCTGATTCTGCCTTTGTATTCATTACTTCTTCCAGTAAGTCTGGAGGCATATTGTGATAATCTTGTGCGTATTTTTTCAGATAGTCACAGATTTGGAAATATTTAAAATACTGATTGTTTCCCAAATTGTATTTTAGTTGTATTTGTTTGAATGATAATAGTTTTCCCGATTCATACACATCTCTGAAGATTTTAATTCCAGCTCTTTCACATTGTATAAATGCTTTATCTATAGTTGAAGGTTTAAATGAGGGGTTATTACTGATAGGAGATAAGGGAGATAAGTTTCTTAATTTTAGATTGTGTTTTATTTGTTTCCAAATTCTGATTGTACTGTATATAATTGGATTATTGTTGTAATTTATATTATTCATCGATATTGGAGAGAGAAGGATTGCTCCAATATTATAAGGAGAGCAATCCTCTCTCTCCATAATCGTCCAATCCGGTTGTTGGGGAGAGTTATCCAGCAATTGGATCATGTTTCTGATATTTACAGACCAGTAGTAATACATAAAGTTGGGGAGTGCTAATCCCCCTACTACTTTGGGTTTATTCAGATGAGCTCTTTGTATTCTGTGGGATTTATAATCCCAAATAAAATTTGTGATATCTGAGTCCAGTTTTTTTTAAAACTTTTTGGGTAAATATATTGGGATAGATTGGAACAGGTATAAAATTTGTGGTAGAAAAATCATTTTTATGGCATTTATTCGGCCTATTAAGGACATCGGAAGCGTTTTCCAAAATTTAATCAAGTTACATAGTTTCTTAAGTAGAGGGTTATAATTTTTCGTCAAACATATCTTGATATCTTCTAGTCATTTCGATGCCCAAGTATTTAAATTTTTCCATAGCTATTTTGAAAGGAAACTGTAAAAGATGCGTAGAGTCTTTTGGTTTTATTGACATGATTTCACTTTTATTCCAATTTATTCTATATCCTGAGAATGATCCGAAGTCCTCTATTAATTTTAAAATATTTGGTATAGTAATATGAGGTTTTGTGATGTACAATAGTACGTCATCAGCGTATAGTGATATTTTATTATTAGAATATTTCATTTTATATCCATGGATATTCAGATGAGTTCTGATTCTTTCCGCTAGGGGTTCAATTATGAAGGCAAATAACAATGGTGATAATGAATATCCTTGTATATTTCCCCTTGACAAATGAAATTTCATAGATAAATTATTGTTCGTTAATATTCTGCCCGTTGGCTTATTATATAGTAATTTAATCCATAGAATAAAATTCTCTCCCAGTTGAAATTCTTGCAATACCCTGAGCATATAATCCCTTTCGATCTGATCAAATGCTTTCTCTGCATCCAACGATACGATTGATAGTTTTTGATCTTCAGTTTGGTGTGAGTGCATTATATTGAACAGACGTCTCAAATTATTAAATGATTGTCTCTTAGGGATAAACCCCGTTTGATCCGGATGTATTAATTTACTAGCATATTTACATAGTCTTCTAGCTAGTTTTTTCGCTAATATTTTTTGATCTGTATTTAACAATGCAATAGCACTGTATAATTCAGGTTCTTCCACATCTTTATCTTTCTTAAGTATTAGTGTGATTGTGGATTCTGCTAGTGTTTCAGGTAGTATTTGTGCTCATTTTCTGTAGGCGGGGGGTAAATATGTCATTAAACTTTTATAGAATTCGTTACTAAATCCATCGGAACCTGGTGTTTTTCCATTTTTTAATGAGATTATTGTTTCTTCTATTTCCTTATTTGAGATTTGTGCTCCCAATTCCTCTTGTTCCTGCAACTCTAATTTAGGAATGCTACAATTATCCAAGAACTCTGTAACTTTTTTGGTGTCCATTATCGTTTGATATGTATACAGATTCTTGTAAAATTGTGCAAATCTTTTATTAATATCACTCAGCAAGGTCAATATTTCCTCTTTGTCTGATTTAACCTTTAAAATTGTGTGATCCTTTTCTCATTTTTTTAATTGACGTGCCAGAAGTTTGTGGAGCTTATCCCCAAATTCAAAGTGTTCCTGTCTTGTAATTTGTAATAATCTTATGACTTTCTCTGATAATAATTTATTTAATTTGAATTTCAGTTTTATTATTCTATTATGTTTATCCGTAGTGGGGTCTTTAGCGTTTTCTATGTCCAGTTGTCTAATTTGTTCTTCTAATTGTCTTTGTTCATTCATATTTTTCTTATTTTGAAAAGCTTAATATGAAATTATCACGCCTCGAATAAATGCTTTAAAAGATTCCCATAATAATGTAGGTGATATGTCTGTCGTGTTGTTTATTTCGAAGAAAAGGTCCATTTGCTCTTTTAAATATGTATTCCCTCGCGGGTCTTTTAAAATTTGTGGATTGTATCTCCAAAACGGTTTGTTCTTAGTCATTCCTTGCATTTTTAGAAAAAAAAGTTATTGGGGAGTGATCTGAGATCGTGTTTGTGTGGTATTTTGGTTTAGAAGTGTGGGGTATTAGTTTTGTATCCACCAAAAAATAATCTATTCATGAAACATGTGTACCATAGAGTAGAACGAGTAATCGCTGCCGGCGGATTTTCAATCCTCCAGAGATCTGTTATGTTTGTGTTTTTTATGTATGTGTTTAGAAGTTCGCTAGTTTTGGATTTCGTAATACCTCTTTGTTTTTGATTGGATTTATCTAAGTAAGTGTCTAAGACAGTTAAAGTCTCCGCTGATTATGACATTTTGGTAGTTATATTATAACCATATAACCATACAACAATTACAGCACGGAGACAGGCCCTCTCGGTCCTTCCAGTCCGTGCCGACCATTTGTTTTCCCCTAGTCCCATCTACCTGCACTCAGACCATACCCCTCCATTCCCTTCACGTCCATATACCTATCCACTTTACTTTTAAATGTTTAAAATCGATCCTGCCTCCACCACCTCTGCTGGAAGCTCATTCCACACAGCCACCACCCTCTGAGTAAAGAAGTTCCCCCTCACGTTACCCCTTAAACTTCTGTCGCTTAATTCTCATGTCATGCGCTCTTGTTTGAATCTTCCCTACCCTCAATGGGAAAAGCTTATCCACGTCAACTCTGTCTATCCCTTTCATCATTTTAAAGACCTCAATCAAGTCCCCCCTTAACCTTCTGCGCTCCAAAGAATAAAGACCTAACTTGTTCAACCTTTCTCTGTAACATAGTTGCTGGAACCCTGGCAACATTCTAGTAAATCTCCTCTGTACTCTCTCTATTTTGTTGACATCCTTCCTATAACTAGGCGACCAAAATTGTACACCATTTTCTGCAATTATATTCAAGATTTTATTGAAAAAGTGCGGGTTGTCAAAGTTAGGCGCATATATGTTTACCAAGGTAATTGGGGCAGCATGGATCTCCCCGGTAACTATCAAATATCTCCCGTCCTTATCTGTTAAGGTATTTTTGGGTTTAAATGGAATGCCTTTGCGAATAATAATAGACGTTCCTCTAGATTTCGACGTATATGACGAGTGAAAAGTTTGACCTATCCAGTTCGCCCTCAATCTAGCTTGGTCTTGAAGTTTAAGATGAGTCTCTTGTAAAAAGGCAATGTCTGTATTGTATGCTTTCAGCTGAGCTAGAATCTTACCTATTTTAATGCGTTCGTTAACAACCCTAATGTTCCAACTACAAAATGAGATTCCTCCCAGTTTATTTTGGTAATCGTCTTGCATTTTGAATAGATTTATTACCTATGTGTCTTGCGGTGCTTTTGTACCTCAGGTCTTTGGATATAGGGGAATCATTTACCCTACAATGTTCAGTTAGTAGATTCCCTTTGCGATGGTCCTTGAATAAAAAAAACACACATGTGATTAAATGTGAAAATGATTAAAAAAAACTAATACAAGTGAGAATACAGTGTCCGGGTTTGTCGGCACTGTAACAAGTGACCCACCTGTAGGTGGGAAAAAACATTTTATTGACTTCCGTGTCGATATAAAACAAACAAATAGCTCCGCTCCCTCAATTAATCATAACATATTGGAACGGGACCAGTTTAAAAAAATCAAACGTATAGTACCCATTTATAGAATATATGTCCATTTCCTAGGTATTTCCGGATATAACTATAATTTTTGTCTATTGAGTGTTAAGTGTATATTTTAACCTCAAAGATCATCGACTATTAGTTGAAGGGGTTAACCTATTTCTGGCTCCTGGAACTAAGCCAGTAGCTCGCCTCTTCCCCTCATGCCCCGATTATAAATCTACTTAAGAATTATTAGGTTAAATTAAAGTGTTAATTTGAAAATCCCCATTTCTGCGTTTCTGATTAGTATTCATTACTGTTTCTATGTTAATATTTTATGTTAATATTGTTAAGGGAGTTAATGCTATATCATTTAGGTTATTAATTCAATCTCATGTACAACAGTAATAGCTAAGCCCAGTCTGTTGATGAGCTCTGCTTTTGTTGATTATCTTTTTCCAGCTTCTCTTGAAACAGAGTGTGTCCTTGAGTTAGCATTCCGCCAATAAGACGTCTAAACAAAGTTCCTTCTTTGGGCAGTGTGCCACCATTCTGGGTGAAATAGTAAAGAGAGAGAGTGTCCAAAATGTCCAACCTTTCCAGCTAGTCCTTCTGTTCCACGATGGTTAGAGCATATTTGTATGCCTCCTCGGGATTTCTGAATGATTTTTGCTGTTCTTTGTAGGAATTGCGCATTCTAGCTGGGTAGTAAACACCATATCTGACCTCCTTATATCCTTGGAGAGCCTGCTTTGCCTTAGAGAATTGATTTTGTTTTTGCATGATTTCATAAGGGTAGTCTCTGAAAATTTTAAAAGTAGTTACACCATATATCAGAGGCACGCCATATTTGATATTCCTCATAACCTCTTCCACGTCAGCAATGTCCCGGAATTTCACAATAATCTGTCGTGTACGTTTTGAGCCATCCTGAGATTTGTGTTTGAATCCAGGAACCCGGTGTGCTGCTTCAATTTCTGGTAGGTTAGGGAGTTTAAGAGCCTCTTTAATTAATCTCGCAGCGAACTCGCAAATGTTATCTCTCTCGGCTCCCTCTGGTACACCAACTAATCTTAGGTTATGACGTCTCGAACGAGCCTCGCGGTCCAGACATTTGTCTGAAACTTTAGCCAGCTGAGTCGCCATCCGTTGTGTAGCAAGGTCTTGTTCTGACCTCACCTTCTTCATCTCCACCACCATTCTTGCCATCTCATCCTCCATCTCGTGTCTAGCACAGCGCCGAACTTTTTTGTGGTGTCTTCTTCATCCTTATCAATTCTCTCCGATAGTTCATCTCTCACATCATCAATTTGTTTATTAATAGTGGCAATCGAATCCTTCACAGACTCAATAACATTCTGATTACAAGAAGTCATATTTAGCGTCAGCTTTTCTATCTTTTCCATCATAACTCCCAACATGTGTTCCATCTTTTTGCCATCCACCTTTACATCTTTCAGTTCACTTACCGAAAGCTTTAATTCTTCAAATTCTTTGTCTTTGGCCAAGTTTGCTTTGCGTCTTGTAGCCATATCGAAAAGCACCTTTTCTTCGGAAGCCACTTCAAAAATAAATCTGCAGGCTTTGTCTGGCTTCCCCTGGAGAGTTTTGTAACGGTCCTCTGAGTGCTCTTACCCAGGGAAGAATTTTTCATTTAAAGTGCTGTTAAATTCACAGCTGTTACTGATGATGTTATCAGCAAGTCGAGCAGAGACTCCGATAAGTTTTTTAAATTGGTCCCGACCTGTTGATCCAGTTTTAACGCGAAGAATCGCGAATTTTAGGGAGTGGAGCTATGTGCAGCGTCTGTTAAAATAACATAGCGCCACTGGAAGACGCTATACCTCTAAACTTAACTAAAAACAAAATGCTGGAAAACTCTCAGCAGGTCAGGCAGCATCTGCGAAAGTTTAGTTTAGAGATACAGTGCGGAAATAGGTCCTTTGACGAATCAAGTCTGCGCCGACCAGCGATCCCTGGACACTCACACTATCCTACACATGCTATGGACAAATTTACAATTATACCAAGCCAATTAACCTGCAAACCTGTATGTCTTTGGTATGAGGGAGGAAACCGGTGATCCCGGAGAAAGCCCATGCAGGTCACAGCAAGAATGTACAAACTCCAAACAAGCACTTGTGCCGCCCAAGGAAAAATAAGTTAATGTTTCAGTCCAAAGATCCTATGTGAAAACTGCTGAAAAACATGTTAGTATTGTGTAGTTGAGAAGTTGGGGAAAGAATGGGGAGAGGAAAATGAAATATCTCCGGTGCCAAATGGGTTAATAACATACAACACAGAAGCAGGCCCTTCGGCCCAACCCATCCATGCCGACCAAGATGTTCATCTAAGCTTGTCCAATTTGCCCACATTTGGCTCGTAGCCCTCCAAACCTGTGAGGAAGCAGCTCTACCAGCGGTGCCACCCAACTTGCATTTTTCTTTGCTGAATCTAACCACTTGTCCTTTCTTTGCAGACTTGATGTGTCTTGAAAAGTTCTGATAAACAATCTCAGCATTGTGCATGGGACTGTACATTGGCCCAACCTTGTCTTCTAATCTGTGTAACTCTCTCTGGTTTTATGACAGGACGGCAAAACCTATCATGAGGTCTGGTATGACGATCCAGAGAGCATTTCAATGAAGACAACTTTCATGAAGAGGCTCAAACTGCGCGGCCTTGCTGTGTGGGCTGCAGGTTTCCTTAACTACAGTGGTAATGCCTGGACCTTGATGCAGACTGAGGCAATGTGGAATGCTCTGTGCCCTCCCTGAGGATAGTGCAGAGCACTTAAAGCCATAATTCTCTGCTGCAAGTATTAGTGAGCAAGAGAAATGAAAGAAGCATGGATCTGGTCAGTTGTGTAATGTTTGATCCATCAAGCAAACCTCCCTTTAATGAAAGCCATGTGTACTTCTAGGTTTGCACAAGAAGATTTACAACTTCAAGATACTTTATAATTGCAGTTATTTCAAACTGTATAATCTTCCCCTCACCTAAATTCTTACAACCCAGTGAAAATAATTGACCTTTTCCTTTGGTTTTGAGTCCAGAGCTGGCGTGTTACATCTGTACATATGTACAGTCCCCTTTCCCCTTACCCTTCCCCCTGTCTCCTTCCACCAATATATCCTTCCCTCTGGCATCACAATTCACTCCTCTTGTCTCCTTATCTCATGGCCTTTTGACTTTTCATTTCTGACTTTTGACCACACATTTGCCAATGGAACCGACCAAATTCCCCTCACCTGCAGCCACTACCTATCACTTGGCAGGATTTGTCCAGCCCTCACATTTCAACCAGATTTCTACCCCCTACTACAATGTCTGAAAAAGGGACCTGACCTAAAACATAATGTATCCATGTTTTCCAAGGTTACTGCCTGACCTAATGAGTTACACAATCACTGTGTCTTTCTTTGCAATCTGCCACAAAATTCTGCAGTTTTTGATATATGTTAAGCTTTTATAACTCATTTTTTAATGTCTATTGGTAATTGCCTCGTTATATACTCAGAACAATTAGGGGCCAGTATGTAGTAACCATTTAGCTTAACTCAGTATGTTATAACTATAATCAGTTACCTTTAAATTTTATCTGCCTGTAATTATGCGGGTGGGATTTATACGTAGTCTGGCGCGTGGTCGTGACTGGGATTCTGGCGCTGACTCCGTAGGAGTTTAGTTTAGTTTGGTTCAATGAAGATCGGGGAAGAGACATCGTTTTTGACCATGCACGAGCATGACCACGAGTATGATTGAAATGTACTTATACAAGAAGAAGCTTTTATGATTATCTTACTGTTTGTACTACAATAAACTATTAATTAAGAGACAGTTTTTGGAAGATTTATCTTTCAACGGAGTTGAATGTCTCGTGGAGAGCTCGTGGATGCGTATAGATTGCCTTCTGATCCACGGTCTTCAATTAAAGTGACTATCGAGGACTAAATCCTTGAGATGATGTAAAATCTGTCACTACAATTTTGTCCATAATTTTAATGTTGTCTTGTATCACTAATCATTTATGTGTTATTATGTAAATGCGGCTGTTAAGTTGCAGCAGGTAATAATAGAAAGATTAAACAAGAATATAGCGTTTGTAGATTGATCTTCATTTTATGAGAAGTTGGTGTGAGAGATTACATGAAGAACACGCCAGTACGCATGCTCATCAATCTACAGAACAACTGTATGAAACCAGAGTCCACTTGAACCAGATTCAAACTATAGAAAGATTAATAACCCTTGACTTACCAAATGTTATTTATGAAATTCAGGGTTGGGAGTGGAGGGGGCATGTCGACTCTCACTCCTCATAAAATAAAGATAAAACTACAAATGGTAAGTTCTTGTTTAATCTTTATATTTTATTTGAAGTCTCATTAGGAGACTACATGAAGCCTTCAAAGCTCTGTGGTTTCATGCAGTAAACCAATCTGTATGTGTGCACAATATACAGATAAACCATAGATGGTAGAAGTGTCATAGGCCATCAACAGGTGTTCAGAAATTTACATACATGTACATCGCCTTTAACAGGACCGAAATCCCATTATCTTGGAGTTACAGCCAAATAGCTCATGTAACACTGTCCAGAATTCTATCTGCAATTTGTCCAGACATGTTAAGCGGTTTATTATAAAACTTCCGAAATGTGTGTTCAACTGATTATCCTGCAGATGCAAGAATGTCATCAAGAGGAACATCCATTCTATTGGCTGCCGACGTGGCTGCAGCCCTTGTCGAGTGTGACTTGAAAATATTTGCATTCACTCCCGCTTTCAACAGCGTACACTTTATCCATCTTGAAATAGTCTGCACCGACACTCTTGTGTGGCTTTTTATAGCTTATGAAGGAGGCTTTTTTCATCATATTGTAGGTTCTTAGTAACCTCAATGTACCTTTTGACATAATTAACAACACGCAATCTACGATCTGGTGGTATGCTGCCAGTTCCAACGTACCTAACCGTGCCTGACGTGCTCTACTTTATGAGTTCATCCACATAATATATTACCTTCAGGCGTAATTTGTGTAAAGACTGAGCTCTTTGGGTTGAAGTAAGTACCATAGGCATTACTAATTTATGAGTGAGCTGCTCCAATGTTAACGATGCAGCTGGTGCCAATTTAGGTAGAAACCTTAACACTGATTTTACATTCCAGACTTCTTTTTATCTTGGCTTTGGAGGGTTCATATTAAAGACACCTTTCATAAACTTTGTCACCAGTGGGCGAGTGCCAATCGTTTGTAATACCACTCTAAGCACTAGATACGATGATAAGGCACTGCGCTATAACCATATAATAATTACAGCACGGAAACAGGCCCTCTCGGCCCTTCCAGTCCGTGCCGACCATTTGTTTTCCTGTAGTCCCATCTACCTGCACTCAGACCATACCCCTCCATTCCCTTCACGTCCATATACCTATCCACTTTACTTTTAAATGTTAAAATCGATCCTGCCTCCACCATTTCTGCTGGAAGCTCATTCCACACAGCCACCACCCTCTGAGTAAAGAAGTTTCCCCCTCCCCCCTCATGTTACCCCTAACCTTCTGTCCCTTAATTCTCATGTCCTGCCCTCTTGTTTCAATCTTCCCTATCCCTCAATGGGAAAAGCTTATCCACGTCAACTCTGTCTATCCCTTTCATCATTTTAAAGACCTCAATCAAGTCCCCCTTACCTTCTGCGCTCCAAAGAATAAAGACCTAACTTGTTCAACCTTTCTCTGTAACATAATTGCTGGAACCCTGGCAACATTCTAGTAAATCTCCTCTGTACACTCTCTATTTTGTTGACATCCTTCCTATAATTAGGCGACCAAAATTGTACACCATACTCCAGAATTGGTCTTACCAATGCCTTGTACAATTTTAAACATTACTTCCCTACTCCTCTATTCAATGCTCTGATTTATAAAGGCCAGCACACCAAAGGCTTTCTTTACCACCCTATCTACATGCGATTCCACCTTCACAGGGAACTATGCACAGTTATTCCTAGATCCCTCTGTTCCTCAGCATTCCTCAATTCCCTACCATTTTGACCATGTACGTCCTATTTTGATTTGTCCTGCCAAGATGTAGCACTTCACACTTAACAGCATTAAACTCCATCTGCCATCTTTCAGCCCACTTTTCCAAATGGCCCAAATCTCTCTGTAGACTTTGAACATCTACTTCATTATCCACAATACCACCTATCTTAGTATCATCTGCATACTTCACTTATCCAATTTTCCACCCCATCATCCAGATCATTGATGTACATGACAAAACAACAGTGGACCCAACACAGATCCCTGAGGCACCCCACTGGTCACCGGCTTCCAACCTGACAAACAGCCATCCACCATTACTCTCTGACATCTCCCATTCAGCCACTGTTGAATCCATCTTGCTACTCCGCCATTAACACCCAAAGATTAAACCTTCTTAACAACCTTCCCATGGGGAACCTTGTCAAAGGCCTTACTGAAAATCCATATATACAACATCCACTGCTTTACCCTCATCAATTTCCCTAGTTACCGCTTCAAAAATTCAAGAAGGTTTGTCAAACATGACCTTCCAGGCACAATTCCATGTTTGACTGTTCCTGATCAGACCCTGTTTATCCAGATGCTTATATATATTATCTCTAAGTATCCTTTCCATTAATTTGCCCACCACTGACGTCAAACTAATAGGTCTATAATTGCTAGGTTTATTCTTTGAACCCTTTTTAAAACAATGGAACAACATGCGCAGTTCGCCAATCCTCCGGCACTATTCCCATTTCTAATGACATTTGAAATATTTCTGTCATAGCTCCTGCTATTTCTACACTAACTTCCCTCAATGTCCTAGGGAATATCCTGTCATGACCTGGAGGACTTATCCACTTTTATATTTTTCAAAAGTGTCAGTACTTCCTCCTCTTTGAATCTCATAGTTTCCATAGCTACTCTACTTTTTTCCCTTACCTCACAGAGTTCAATATCCTTCTCCTTGGTGAATACCGAAGAAAAGAAATTGTTCAATATCTCCCCCATATCTTTTGGCTCTGCAGATAGCTGTCCATTCTGGTTCTCCAATAGTCCAATTTTATTCCTCATTATCCTTTTGCTATTAATATAGCTGTAGAAACCCTTTGAATTTACTTTCACCTTTCTTGCCAAAGCAACCTCATATCTTAGCCTTCCTAATTTCTTTCTTAAGATTCTTTTTACATTCTTTATACTCCTCTAGCACCTCATTTACTCCATGCCTCCTATAATTATTGTAGATATCTCTCCTATAATTATTGTAGATATCTTACTCTATAACTTAGTCATTTCTCATCAAAGACTACTGAAATAAATTCCTAAACATCTGCTACTTCCGCTTTAAAGTAGTTCACATGTGCATCATCACAACATTTTTTCCACTGTTTTATGTAGGTTATATACTGCCCTCTTGTGCCAACTTAATAAATTGATACTATCATGCAGTGGGTGAGGCGCACGAGTGACATGTTGAACTAACAACTGTTTGTGTGTGTGAGCAATCATAGGAGCTTCTTTCAGCAGTCCTTTTAATAATTGAACCATGGCTAAGTAGGCCAATTTGGTACTCCAATAATTCCTGTTGCCTTGTCTTGAATTATATTCCAACATCTTCCGATAAGACACAATGGGGGGAACATAAAATGCTAATCCGCCCCAGTTCAAAGAAAACGCATCTCTTGCTTCTGCCCCTGGGACTGGTTGCCAGGCTACATACCTTGGTACTTGATTATTAAGTCTTGAAGCAAACAGATCAACCACAGGTGTTCCATATCGAGATTTTATCTTGAGCACTGACTGATTTAACAGCCATTCTAGACAAGACAAGGCAAGACAAGAGACAAGACAAGAAAGTTTATTGTCATGTGTCCCAGATAGGACAATGAAATTCTTGCTTTGCTTCAACACAACAGAATATAGTAGGCATGAATACAGAACATATCAGTGTGTCCATATGCCATTATATATATAAATACATACACACATCATTAATTAGCAGATAAAGTGCAAATACACAGATATTGGTTTATTAATGTTCAGAGATTTGTTTCAGTTGAGTGTAATAGCCTGATGGCTGTGGGGAAGTAGCTATTTCTGAAACTGGACGTTGCAGTCTTCAGGCTCCTGTACCTTCTACCTGAAGGTAGCGGGGAGATGAATGTGTGGCCAGGATGGTGTGGCTCCTTGGTGATGCTGCCAGCCTTTTTGAGGCAGTGACTATGATTTAAGAGAGAGTTGGATAGAGCTCTAGGAGCTAGTGAAGTCAAAGGATATGGGGAGAACGAGGCACGGGTTATTGATCAGCCATGATCACGATAAATGGCGGTGCTAGCTCGTAGGTCCGAATGACCTCCTCTTGCTCCTATTTTCTGTTTTATATGTTTCTATGATAGATCCCCTCGATGGTAGGGAGGTCAGAGTCGATGATGGACTGGGCAGAGTTTACTACTTTTTGTAGTCTTTTCCGCTTCTGGGCGCTCAAGTTTCCGAACCAAGCCACGATGCAACCGCTCTCTACTGCACACCTGTAGAAGTTAGAGTGTCCTCCTTTACATACCAGCTCTCTGTAATCTCCTCAGGAAGTAGAGTCACTGATGTGCTTTCTTAATAATTGCATCAATGTTCTCAGACTAGGAGAGATCTTCGCAAATATGCACGCCCAGGAATTTGAAGCTCTTGACCCTCTCCACCATCGACCCATTGATATAAACGGGACTGTGGGGCCCCATCTTACCCCTTCCAAAGTCCACAATCAGCTCCTTGGTTTTGCTGGCGTTGAGGGCCAGGTTATTGTGCTGGCACCATTTTGTCAGTCTGTCGCTCTCACTTCTGTACTCTGACTCGCCCCCATCAGTGATACATCCCACAAAAGTGGTGACGTCAGTGAACTTGATGATGGAGTTCGCACTATGAACGGCTATGCAGTCATGAGTATAGAGTGAGTACAGCAGGAGGCTGAGCACGCAGACTTGAGGTGTTCCCGTGCTGATTGTTATCGAGGCTGACACATTTCCACCAATATGAACAGTCTGTGATCTTTGAATGAGGAAGTCGAGGATCCAATTGCAGAGGGATGCGCAGCGACCCTGATCTGAGAGCTTGGTAACCAGCTTGGAGGGAATGATTGTATTAAATGCTGAGCTGTAATCAATGAATAACAGCCTGACATATGAGTTTTTGTTGTCCAAGTGGTCCAGAGCGGAGTGGAGAGCCAGCGAGATCGCATCCACCGTTGATCTGTTGTGGCGGTAGGCAAACTGCAGTGGGTCCAGGTTTTTGGCGAGGTAGGAGTTGATTTGCGCCATGATCAACCTCTCAAAGCACTTCATCACCACTAACGTTGAGGCACATCACCTTGCTCTTCTTGGGCACCAGTATAATTGATGCCCTTTTAAAACAGGTGGGAACCTCAGACCTCAGAAGTGTGAGGTTGAAAATGTCCACAAAAATTCCAGCCAGTTAGTCCACATAGGTTATAGAACATGACCTGGTATATCATCAGGTCCAGGTACTTTTCGAGGGTTCACCCCTCTGAAAGATTTTCTGACATTGGCCTATGTGACTGAGCCTGAAATACCATCACAGCAAATGGAGGCTCGAGAAGGCACATCAATGCTCTCCCTATCAAAGCGTGCGTAAAACGCATTGAGCTCGTCAGGGAGTGATGTTTCACTGACATTCGAGCTACCTCCTGATTTCGCCTTGTAGGAAGTGATTCCACTCAGACCCTACCACAGCTGCCGAACATCTGTCTCATCCTCCAGCATGGAGCAAGTCCCTTTTGGTCTTTTTGATGTCCTTACCAAGGTCATATCTGGACTTCTTGTAGACCACTGTATCATCAGTCATGAATGCCCGGTGTCTGGTCTTCAGAAGAGTACGGAATTCAGAGTCCATCCAAGGCTTCTAATTGGGAAACACTCGGACGGTTTTTGTAGGGATGCAGTCCTCCACACATTTCTTTATGAAGTCTGTAACGACTGAGGCGTATTCGTTCAGGTCCGTTGTCGAGTCCCTGAACATTGCCCAGTCTGCAGTCTCCAAACTGTCCTGGAGTTGTTCCTCTGCCCCCCTCCCCCCACCTGACCAGCACTGTACAGTCCTCACCTCCGGGGGTGCATTCTTCAATTGCTGCCTGTAAGAAGAAGCAGCACCACGGTGGTCGGATTTACCGAAGTGAGGGCGAGGGATAGAGCGATAGGCATCCTTGATGGTGGTATAGCAGTGTTCGAGGGTGTTTCGTCCTCTGGTGCTACAGGAGACATGTTGGTGGAAGTTAGGGAGCGATTTCTTGAGGTTTGTTTAGTTGAAGTCCCCAGCAATGGTGGTAAATGCCTCGAGGTAAGACATCTGGTGTTTGTTGACCACGGCATGCAGCTCCTCCAGTGCTAGACGGACGTCTGCCTGGGGTGGGATGTAGACCGTGGTCAGGGTGATGGAGGTGAATTCCCTAGGAAGGTAGAAGGGGCGGCACTTCACCACGATGTTCGAGGTGTGGAGAGCAGGAGTTGCAAAGGACTGCCACGTCTGAGCACCACGCAGAGTTGACCATGAGGCAGACGCACCCACCTCTGATATCGACTCTGTTGTCAGCCTCGTACATCTTTCAAAATGTCCCTTATTCAATTTTAGGGCAAAAAACTTCTCACGATCCAGACTCTAAAGTGCATGGCCCCATTTTGTGTATCTGGGAAGGCAGCTACCAGCTTGCCTATCACCCTCGCAACCTGCCGTATAGTAGGTTTCTCATTTTTAAGTAAGCCTTTGCATGCATTTACAATATTCAGTTTCTTATCTGTGGGTAGGGTCACAGACATATCTGAAGAGTTTTTGACAAAGCCAAGATATGCAATCGTTTTTGTCGGCTCGAGCATGGACTTTCCTGGATGAATAACAAATCCTAGATCTTCAAGGAGTGTCTTGGTTGCTGAAGTCTATGTCACACTTTCCCATAATGAGTATGTCATTGATAAATCCCACAACAATATGCCCTTCAGTTCTGAGTAAAGCAAACACTAGCTTTAGGATCTTTATAAATAGCCTAGGGGCTGTACTCAACCCGTTAGGTAGAGCCTTATTGGCCTGTCCCACCTACGTTACTTTTTTGGTGACTGCCGGCACCCAACATAGGTCGTTGCAGTTCGTTGAAAATTTTCAACATGTTGAAAATCCAGCGGCGAACAGGAAGACACTAGGACTCTTTGAGTGACTGAGGAGACTACTCACGACCTTACAGACAGCACCCCGGCGACATGTCGCGGGGTGAAGTGAGTAGTCACCCAAAGAGTCGTACATTGTTCTGGTCGCTGCTGGATTTGTTGAACATTTTTGGCTACCTGCAACTACCTATGTCGGGTGCCGGCAGTCACCGAAAAAGTTGTGTAAGTGGGCAGGCCCTTTAAGCTGCCACAACTGGCCTTGCCAGATAAACTTTAGATATTTCCTGTGACTCTCATGTATTGGTATCGAATGCATGCTCGAGATCGATTGCGGCCATAAAGCAATCCTCAGTAATCAGCTGTTTTGCTGAATGAAAATTATCCATTTTGAAATGGTTATATTCCAAGCACGTGTTCAGACAATCCAAATCAAGAATGATTCGGTATTCTCAATTTTCTTAGGCCTATGAAGATATTAGAAATATATTCACCTTGTTCATGGACAGTCTGCTCAATCACACCCTTTTTGTGTAATTTCACATTCTCAACTTGAATAACTATAGTTTCCTCTGCATACCGATTGTACGGGAAATTAGGCTTTTCTTGCCATGGAAGAAACTGGTCAGACAGAAACTCAATCTTATAGCCATTTATGGGTTGTAAAATGAAAGGGTCGGTGGTTACTTTTTTCCACTTGCTTTTGAACATCCTCAATCTACCTCCGACTTGAAAATCCTCAGCACATTTCATGCTGTTGGAATTACATTAACCTACCTCAACTGGCTTAGGTGGTTGACCGGTAGCATCTACTGACTAGTTTTTGTTCTATCCCCTCCCTTTGGCTCTGTCGTTGTGGCCTGCTGGAGGTTGAGACTGAGGGTGTCAAACACGCTGCCTCCATGGTGAGCGCTGTGAACCTGCGCCTAAAAAAGTCCTCCGGTTCTGTCTAAGCTGTGTAGGCCTGGTACTCCAACCAGCCTCAGTGTAGCGGTTTCTGCCGCTAGCTTAGTAGGGATGATATTCATGCTGATAGTCGCGAGACTTACCCACAGAAGGTGTCTTTACCACACCCCCGGCAGCCTTGTATTCCTCTTGCAAGTCTTTCACCTGCTTGCTCAAATCTTCTCCGAAAAGATACTTTGCAGACTGAACATTGCTTGCTCTACACAAATGTACATATTTTGGGTTTATCTCAGGTCTCATACAATCCTTGCGAACACAGTTGAGCTCAAACTGTGCATTACACAGCAGGGCATCTTGCTGCATAAGCCTGAGAAGACTAGTCTTGTTTTCACTGGAGTTTAGAAGGTGAGGGGGAATCTTATAGAAACATATACAAGCTAGATGCAGGAAAGTTGGGCGAGTCAGGGGCCAGAGTCTTAGAATAAAGGGGAGGCCATTTAAGACTCAGTGAGAAAAAACATTTTCACCCAGAGAGTTGTGAGTTTGTGGAATTCCCTGTCACAGAGGGCAGTGGAGGCCAAATCAATGGATGGATTTATGAGAGAGTTATATAGAGCTCTAGGGGCTAGTGGAATCAAGGGGTATGGGGAGAAGGCAGGCACGGGTTATTGATTGGGGACGATCTGCCATGATCACAATGAATGGCGGTGCTGGCTTTAAGGGCCGAATGGCCTCCTCCTGCACCTATTTTCTATGTTTCTAGGTTTCTATGAATTATGAATGGGAATACTGCAAAATGCTGGAATTCAAAAGGAAATTGTTGCAATACTGAACGCTTGATAAGACAAAACAACCCCTACATTGAAACACTTAAAACGGCAAAGGAAAGAATTTGTGATTTACCAGAGGCATCAATCATCATGGATCCAAATCATTTGCCAGCTTTGGAACGTGAAAGGCGGTTTAATAGTAAGATTAAACGAGAACTTACCAGTTCGAAGTTTGATCCTTATTTTAGGAGGAGTGACGTTGAGGGATTACGTGAAGAAGCCCCGCCAGGCGCATGCGCGTCATACTTCAAAGCAGCGGCGTGAAAACACAGAAAACAAATAGCCGAAGTAACATAGTAAGGCTGTAAGAAGACTAGAACTACCAGATGATCTCTTAGATTATGAGGGTGAGAGCGGAGGGCACGTAATCCCTGAACATCTCTCCTCATAAAATAAGGATCAAACTTCGAACTGGTGGTGGGTGGCAGACTGTAGGTAAGGAAAAGGGGGGATCTAAGCGAGAGGCATCGAGCGAAAGACCCGAAATGTCAGAAGACGACGGAAATAAAGTTAGGAGAATTAGAATTATTGAAGAATTTGTCGTGCTGTTTAAAGTTAAAGGAACAAATCAAGGAGATGCAGGATTTAGAGCAGTGAATCCATTAAAAATTACCACCGCTTTGGAGAGCCAGATAGGCAAGGATTTTAAGGTCAAGATTCTGTATAATGGGATGTTAAGAGTTTGTTGTAAAGACAGAAAACAGTTTAATGATGCTAGGGGTGTGGGGAAATTGGTGGTCCCTAGAGGGAGACAGCAGGGAATAAAGGGCATGGTGTATGGGATGTATGCTGGCATCTCCTTGAGAAGGAGATTTTAGCAAACGTTAAGGGTGCCCAGGTAACTGATGTTGTGAGATTTAAGAGTAGGAATGGAGTTGGGGACCAGCCGGTCCTGCTTACGTTCAAAGATGTAGAACTGCTTCAGAGAGTGTTTCTTGAGAGTATGGTGTATCAAGTGAGGGAGTACATTAAACCACTGTTGCGCTGCTACATGTCAGCGGTTTGGACATGTTGCTGGGTCATGTCGGGGTAAAAGAAAGTGCGCAAAGTGCGGTGGGGATCATGCAATACAAAATTGCGAGGCAGAGGATCCTAAGTGCCCTACTGTGATGAGGATCATGTAGCATGGTTTCATGGTTGTGAGCGTGTTGTTCAGGCGAAGTGAGTGCAGGAAGTGAAGGATCAGAACAATGTGTCGTATGCAGAGGCAGTTCAAAGGGTGGCTAGAGAACACGGAGATGTGAGCGCTGGGACTAGAGTGGTGCTAGGAAGCCAGATCACTGTGCCAAACTTGCCATCGGCTTTTCCATCTGACATGTTGATTTTTAATAAGGAGTCATTTCTGTCTGTTTCTGATGTGTTAGTAGGAGCTAAGAAAGCAGCTAACTGGTCAGATATCCTCAGGTTAGTGGTGGGGGCAGCTGAAAGGTTCCTTAGTGTAAAGCAGTTGCCAGAAAAGTTGCATCAATATGTGACGGAGAGTCAGTGTATGGAGAGGTCACAGTTGTCGAGAGCTAGTAGTATGGAGTATGTCAGTAATGTGGATGATGATGATCCTCATTAACATCATAATGTTTTATATAACATAATGGAATGCCCGGAGTTTGATTGGAAATGGTCAAGAGTTAAAGAGATTTGTTGATGAATTTAAAGAAGCACCAGAATTAATATGTATCCAAGAGACATGGTTAAAGCCCTGTCTAGATTTTGTAATTCCAGGTTATGACTGTGTGCGATTAGATAGGTCTGATAGATCAGGTGGGGGTTGTGCAACTTTTGTTATGACTGGGTTGCAGTATAGGAAAGTTGACATTAATTCTAATCTTGAGGTTTTGGCTGTGGAGGTTTGGAGCAGAATTCTATTACTGTGATAAATTATTATAACCCCTGTCAACCCTTGATATTGTCAGATTTTGATGAGATAATGGAGAAGGTAAGGTGTCCCGTTATATGGATTGGAGATTTTAATGCGCATAATCCTTTATAGGGTAGTGATCACAGGGATAAAAATGGTGTTATTGTTGAAGAATTTCTAGATAAGTATGAGTTGGTATTGTTAAATGATGGAAGGCCGTCTAGGTATAATATTGTGAGAAACACCTGCAGCCACATTTATCAATTGCTTCATCTAACTTAGCAAGAATTGGTGAATGGGATGTAATGGATAGATATACACTGGGTAGTGATCATTATCCAATGTTATGTAGGTTTGGTAGGGATTTGAGGAGAGAAGTGGAAAAGAAAGTTCCTAGATATAACTTTTCTCAGGTCAAATGGGATAAATTCCAAGAGAAGGCTCAAAGTTTAGTTGGAGAGGTTAATAGTGAGGGTTCTGTAGATAGTTGGAATACTTCCATTAGTCTCATGATTCATGAGGCAGCTTGTTGTACTATTCCTGTGAAGCAGGAACCTAGGTCCAGTATGTCTGTTCCTTGGTGGAATAAAGAATGTGATGAAGCTGTAAGGAATAGGAATATAGCCTATCTAAAATAAGAAAGTATCCAATTTTGGTCAATGCAATGGAGTTCAAGCGGCTAAGGGCAGTAGCAAGACGAGTTGTAAAGGATGCAAAGAGGAATAGTTGGAGGAAGTTTTGTGGTACGTTAGGCCCTGAAACTCCAGTAAGGCATTTGTGGTCAGCTGTGCGTAGAATGTCAGGAGTATATAAAAGGAGATTGTTACCAGTGTTGCAGAAGGGTGAGGTGGTAGCAGTTTCCAATAAGGAAAACGCAGACATGTGTGTTGACAGTTTTCAAGCAGTGCATAGATCAGAGAGCATGGGGTGGAGAGGTGGAGAAAGAGAATCGAGCTGATGGCAGTTAATCAGTGGAGGCTGGAGAGGAGTTTAGTAAATGATAATACCATTAATCTGTGTTTTACCATAAAAGTTGAAGGATGCAATTATGTCCAGGGCAAATACCTCCCCGGGGAGAGATAGGTTGACGTATGTGTTATTTAAACATCTGGATGATATTGTACTTGATGAAATCTTAGCTTTGTTTAATACTGTGTGGGCAGAGGGTTATTTACCAAAGGAATGGAAACATGCAGTCGTGGCCCCTATTTTAAAACCGGGCAAGAGGCATCTGACCCTAGTTCATATCGCCCTATAGCGCTCACAGCAGTGCACTGTAAAATTATGGAGAGGATGGTAACCAACAGACTACTTTATTTTTTAGAAACCAGAGGACTATTTGTTGATGTACAGAATGGTTTTAGGAATGGAAAGGTCCACAATGGAGTCTGTATCATTTTTGGATCGGGATATTAAAAGGGCATTTAGAAGCAAGGAAATAGTAGTGAGTGTATTCCTTGATATTGAGAAGGCATATGATTCTTTGTGGAAGGAGGGATTAATGATTAAAATTTTGACTTGGGAGTCAGGGGACGAATGTTCAACTGGATTAAGGATTTTTTATTGAATAGAACAATACAAGTAATGGTTGGTAGTGTCAGATCAGAGACTGTAGAGATAGAGAATGGAACCCCGCAGGGAAGTGTTATCAGTCCAGTTTTATTTAATATCATGATAAACAACATATTTTGTAAATTAGAGAGAGGATTTGGGCTGTCTTTGTTTGCCGATGACGGGGCCATCTGGAAAAGAGGTCGTAATGTAGAGTTTGTTTTAAAACAGATTCAAAGAGTGTTAGTTCTGTAGAGGAATGGGGGATCAAATGGGGCTTTAAAATCTCTGCATCTAAGACTAAATATATGGTATTTGGTTTTAAAAGAAAGTTACCTAAGATAGGGCTGTATATGTATGGGTCCTCTATTGGAGAAGGTAAAGGTTTTTAAGTTTTTGGGTGTTTGGTTTGAAGAGCCTATGACTTGGGCTGTGCATGTATGTAAAATTGTGTTGAAATGTGAAAAAGTTCTGAATGTTATGAGAAGTCTGGTTGGGTGTGAGTGGGGGGCTAACAGGGAGACAATGCTGCTAATTTATCAGGCCATGATCAGTTCTTCTCTTGACTACGGGTGTTTTGTGTATGGGTCTGCGTCTAAAACAGTTCTGGCTAGGCTAGATGTGTTGCAGGCAAAGGCTTTGAGGCTTTGCTGTGGAGCCTACAGAACTTCCCCAGTCCCTGCCCTGATTGTTGAAATGGAGAAATGCCCTTATGGTTAAGGTGCATTAAGCTAGGGTTACATTACTGGGCTAAACTTTGTGGGTGTAATGATACCTTCCCAGCAAGGTGTTTGTTGCAAGAGGTTGATGATGGTAACAAATATAACACATTTTTTGTCATTATGAATCAGTGGGCTAGGAAGCTGGGTTTGGAACAAGGGGGTATTATAGAGCATACAATATGGCTACCTGTGCCCTATTGGGTTCTTCCTGAACTGTTTATTGAGCTTGCTTTTCTTCAGGAAAAAGATAAGCGCGAGCTGACTCCAAGAATAGTGGAATATCTTAATTCAATCAGTGAGAGCACTTTGATTGTTTTTACAGATGGATCTAAAGATCCAGTTAG
Organism: Okamejei kenojei; assembly: GCA_035221665.1. Taxonomy (NCBI): domain Eukaryota; kingdom Metazoa; phylum Chordata; class Chondrichthyes; order Rajiformes; family Rajidae; genus Okamejei; species Okamejei kenojei. The sequence goes on along the minus strand of CM069140.1, from coordinate 79,731,540 downwards.
TGGGAGAGCTGGGTTTGGAGTGTATGTGGAGCAGCTTGGGTTGAAGATTGGCCGACGCATTTCTGATGGAAGCTCTGATCTCACGACTGAATTAATGGCAATTCAATGGGCTCTATGGTGGATTGAGGAAGCCAATTTTAGAGAAGTCATTATCTGTTCTGATTCTGCAGCTGCTCTTGAAACTTTAAGAGTAGGGAAATCTAACGTTCGTCCTGACATTCTAAATGAAATCTTGAGTGTGTTTTCTAGAATTGGGTTTGCGTGTAACATCACTTTTTGCTGGGTTCCCGGGCATGCTGGAGTGAGGGGGAATGAGCAGGTGGACCTCATAGCAAAGGAGAGTTTAAGAAGAGAAATAGGTATCCATGTATCATTGAGGAGAGTGGAACTGAGAGAAATAATTAAAGAGGGCTTAACAAAAGAATGGCAGAGAGGATGGGAAAAGGAAGTCAGGGGTAGACACTACTTGTCTGTACAAGCTGAAGTTAGAAAAATATGTTTCTGTACATCTCTGTCCCGCAGGGACTCAGTTAGACTGTGTAGATTGAGGATGGGACATTGTGGGTTAAATTACTGCTTGTGCATTGTAGGGAAACATGTTTCTGGCTTGTGTGAATGTGGGAGTAAGGAGACAGTTAAGCATGTTTTCCTAGAATGTAAAAAGTATAGGGTAGAAAGAAAGGCATTGTTTGCTAGACTGACAGGACTTGGAGTTGAGGCTTTTTCTGTTTTATCTTTGTTTGGACACAGTGAGAAACATCAGCTGATATCCAGGGCTGTTCTTCAATTCCTGCATGTTACAGGACTGTATGTAAGAATTTAGTTGAAACTTTGACCTGTGGAGGGCAGTAATACGCTTAGCAACGTCTATACTGCCGAAGAAGAAGAAGAAGAAGAAGAAGAAGAAGAAGAAGAAGACAACGACGACGACAACCCTGTGACATCAGCTGCTTTGCAGTAACGAATGTGTCCATTTTAAAATAGAGAACTGAAGCATTTAATTGAGTGAGGTGCAGAATTACTCTACAACCACCATCTGTTTTAGGTCTGGGAAAAATATTAGACACAAATTGTTGAGGATGATGAATGGCTTTTTCAATCGCACCTTTTCGGGATAAATTCTGAATCTCCACATTTACCTGCTCAGTCTCTGGAGCAGAAAACACCAACATTTTACTAGGCTTGTGCTGGTGAGGTGGATCTATCCCTGAGATAAACTCAATGGGGGAACCGGACACAGTATTTAGTATAAACATATCAGACGTTATACAGCACCATTCATCATAAAACAATTGTAATCTACCTCCAATAGGAGGTTGCACACCAGAATGCTTAACCTGAACACAAAGTCCCTGTACCTCTCCAGGTGGCTTGTAAGGCTGTTGTCTGGCCGTATTGGGGTTGTAGGCAAACTGCCGTGGTGGATATCCTCGTTGCCACCCTGGTGTCCCCCTGCTGGGCCCAGCACCCGGACCCTATGGTTTTTGCCTCCTTGTCAATATCCAAAATTGGTTTCACGAGATCATTACCAAAGAGGAGGTCAGGCGTTTGGACATTGGTCGCCTTACAGAGCGCAGCAAACTTTTGATTCAGGGTCGGCCTGATGGTGATTTTTCAAATACAATTAACCTCAAAGAAAGCGTTGCACATCATAGCCAACATGTCTTTTTGTAATTGAGTTAACATGGTCCCTCGGACCATGGTGCCAAATTCAGTGATCGTAGCCGCCAACAGTTCGAGGACGTGTTGGTAACGTACCTCCAGTCCCCTCATAGGAGTCACAGGTGCCCATATTGCTGGGTTCACCGTAGGCACTTTTAATGACGCACAGTTGACAGGTATTTTGTATTTATTACTGGTCTCTTGGATGACCGATAGCTGTAGCTGGTGAGAAACTAAATAATTAATGATATTTGTAAGGTACACCTCCATTGCCTCACCAGTTCCCTCCAGAATAGCAAAGATCATCGCTATGTCCGGGACACCCGGAGCGTGGCTCTTGTGCTCTGGTGTTTGCACATAAGCAGGGACACCAGACTCAGGGTCAGCTGCATCCTGCCCCGCATCTCCCAATTGATAATCCAGGGAGACATCCCCCAGTCCTATACTAGGCGCTGGAAGGAACTCCCCTTGGCGGCATTGCATATAGTCTCCTTCATAAGGGCCCTGCTGCTCAGCAGCCTGGGGAAGTACTGGGGCCTTAGCCCCTTGGTGTATCAGAATCTGGAACATATTCTCCATGTGCTGCATTCTGCCCCACAGTTATTTAGTACCTGGGGGAGAGTCACCAGCTTGATCAGGCTCGTCTGATAATACTGGCCTGTTTGATTTTCGTTTAGCCTTCCTGTGGCTCTCAGCAGGGTCAGCCTGCTCAGTTTTATGCGCATGCGCCTGGCGGGGCTTCTTCACGTAGTCACTCACGTGACTCCGAAGTAAAACACTCAAATTGCAATTGTAGTTGCTGTCATAATACCAAACGATAATGACCCTCAGGCAACATCACGGCATATTGTCTTGAAAGAAAGAGGAGGAGGCCTGAAAATCATTTCAGAGTCTCATAGGCCATATGATAGTTTTTAATACATCTTTTTCTTTCCACATGGAGATGATGGATGGCATCACCAACTCCAAATGAGAAACCACAAGAAATTGACAGCAATGCGATATGATGCCTATAGGATCATGAATCGTGATAAGGAATTAAATTACCTTTTGAGAGGAGAATGACTCTTTCAACAATATGTCGTTGATATGGCAGCTAAGATTGAACCTGATAGGCTCAATTATTTTTGCATAAATCAAGCATCGTTGAGATCAACAACTTACAAAGGCCTTATGGATGCATTAAACAACAATGATGATTTGGAAAACATCGGGAAGCGCATCATTCTCTCCTTGACATTTGTCGGTGGACCAAGATACAAGATGGAATGATGCCAGGACACCAAGATGTATGTTCGGAAGTATGGCAATTCTTCATTACGATGACTTGCAATCCAAACTGGAGCCAGATCCGGCAGTCCCTCTTTTGCAATCTGCAGCCATGTGATAGACAAGACTTGATTGTAAGAGTATTTGATCTGAAAAGGAAGCTATTCATCCAGTACGTCACTGGATCAAATAAGCTCTTTGGTGTAAACTGTATAGCTTTTGTCTTCACTATGGAATATCAGAAGAGAGGCCTGCCTTGTTTGCACTGTCTGCTGTGGCTTGACGAAGCAACTAAGCCAAGACCAAATGATTTTTTACAGATTTGTGCAAGCTGAAATACCAGACCCACAAGTAGATCCTGAGCTGCATGAATTGGTTCTCAAGCACATGATTCGTGGACCATTCTGAAACCACTCCTCTCCATGTTGGAAGAAAGGAACATGCAGTAAGAGATTCCCAAAGCCATTTATCGCAAGCACAAGGTGTGGACATAATGCATATGCTCTATACAGGAGACGATCTCCAGACATGGGAGAATTTCAGGGACATCAAGAGGGACGCCAGCATCGACCTATCACTTCTGATTGGGTGGTGCGCTATAATGCTCAACTATTGAAGTTGTTCAAATGTCACATCAACTTTGAGATATGCTGCTCTATAAAGTCAGTCAAATACGTAATCAAGTACACCATGAAGGGAAGTGATCAAGCATTTTTTAAAGTTAACAGAGATGACGAAATTTCACAGTACCTGACTGGCAGATACATTGGTCCATCAGAAGCAGTGGCATTAATCCTTGGATTTTCGACTCATGAGAGACCCCGTTGTCTTTCGATTCCATGTACATCTACCAGAACAGCAACAAGTCTTTATAACCATATCTCGGCCCTTCCAGTCCGTGCCGACCATAGTCTACCTGCACTCAGGTTCATATGTTAAAATCGATCCTGCCTCCACCACCTCTGCCGGAAGCTCATTCCACACAGCCACCACCCTCTGATAAAGAAGTTCCCTCACGTTACCCCGAAACCTCTGTCCCTTAATTCTCATGTCATAAACTGGGAAAAGCTTATGTCAACTGTCTAATCATTTTAAAGACAATCAAGTCCCCCCTTAACCTTCTGCGCTCCAAAGAATAAAGACCTAACTTGTTCAACCTTTCTCTGTAACATAGTTGCTGGAACCCTGGCAACATTCTAGTAAATCTCCTCTGTACTCTCTCTATTTTGTTGACATCCTTCCTATAACTAGGCGACCAAAATTATCAGACCTGATGCTGCTGAACAAGGGACCAATGATGCTATGACGAGAACAACTTTGACTGAATTCATGGCATTCTGTTCTCAAGTGCAATTTCCAAGATCACTCGACTTCGCTGATGTTCCATGATTTTGCACACGGAACAATAAGAGATGGCAAAGAAGGAAGGTTGGTAAGAGAGTGCAAGGTCATCCAGGTATGTTTGAAGCCAATGTTCTTGGACGAGTGTATACCGTGTCTCCAAAATGTGGTGACCTCTATTACTTGAGACTGTTTCTCCATTACATAACAGGGCCAGTATCCTTTGATTCATTGAAGACACATGATGGACTAATTTACCCTTTCCACAAAGACGTCTGCAGATAAAGAGATTTGTTGCAGACTGACGACCATTGGCAACAAACAATGGAAGATGTTGAGAATACGTCTCCCCAGTGCAATGTTGTTTTACTGATGAATACTGCGATAAACAATCCTCGACAATTATGGGATCACTTCAAGAATTCAATATCTGAAGATTACCTTGAAAAAGAACGGAGAACAATGAATGATCCTAATATGATGATGAGAAACATCATGAGCAGGCTCTGTTGTATATTCCATATAACCATATAACCTATAACAATTACAGCACGGAGACAGGCCCTCTCGGCCATCCGTGCCGACCATTTGTTTTCCCCTAGTCCCATCTACCTGCACTCAGACCATACCCCTCCATTCCCTTCACGTCCATATACCTATCCACTTTACTTTTAAATGTTAAAATCGATCCTGCCTCCACCACCTCTGCTGGAAGCTCATTCCACACAGCCACCACCCTCTGAGTAAAGAAAGTTCCCCCTCACGTTACCCCTAAACTTCTGTCCCTTAATTCTCATGTCAATGCCCTCTTGTTTGAATCTTCCCTACCCTCAATGGGAAAAGCTTATCCACGTCAACTCCTGTCTATCCCTTTCATCATTTTAAAGACCTCAATCAAGTCCCCCCTTAACCTTCTGCGCTCCAAAGAATAAAGACCTAACTTGTCAACCTTTCTCTGTAACATAGTTGCTGGAACCCTGGCAACATTCTAGTAAATCTCCTCTGTACTCTCTCTATTTTGTTGACATCCTTCCTATAACTAGGCGACCAAAATTGTATACCATACTCCAGAATTGGTCTTACCAATGCCTTGTACAATTTTAACATTACTTCCCTACTCTATATTCAATGATCTGATTTATAAAGGCCAGCACACCAAAGGCTTTCTTTACCACCCTATCTACATGCGATTCCACTTCAAAACTATGCACAGTTATTCCTAGATCCCTCTTTCCACAGCATTTCCCAATTCCCTACCATTTACCATGTATGCTCCTGTTTTGATTTGTCCTGCCAAGATGTAACTTCACACTTATCAGCATTAAACTCATCTGCCATCTTTCAGCCCACTTTTCCAAATGGCCCAAATCTCTCTGTAGACTTGAGAATCTACTTCATTATCCAGCAAACCACCTATCTTAGTATCATCCGCATACTTACTTATTCCAATTCAATTCCACCCCCATCCAGATCATTGATGTACATGACAAACAACAGTGGGGTCCCAGCCACTGGTCACCGGCTTCCAACCTGACACAGCCATCCACCATTACTCTCTGGCATCTCCCATTCCCACTGTTGAATCCATCTTGCTACTCCGCCATTAACACCCAAAGATTGAAAGGGACCCTTCTTCACCAACTCTTATGGGGAACCTTGTCAAGGCCAGTTACTAAATCCATATAGACAACATCCACTGCTTTAACCCTCATCAATTTCCCTAGTTACGCTTCAAAAAATTCAAGAAGGTTTGTAAACATGACCTTCCAGGCAAAAATGTTGACTGTTCCTGATCAGACCTGTTTATCCAGATATATATATTTATCCTTTATCCATTATTTTGCCCACGTGACGTCAAACTAATATCTATAATTGACTAGGTTTATTCTTTGAACCCTTTTTAAACAATGGAACAACATGCGCAGTACGCCAATCCTCCGGCACTATTTCCCGAATGACATTTGAAAATATTTCTGTCATAGCTCACACTAACAATGTGTTAGGGAATATCCTGTCAGGAACCTGGAGACTTATCCACCTTTATATTTTTCAAAATGTCAGTACTTTCTCCTCTTTGAATCTCATAGTTTCCATAGCTACTCTACTTTTTTCCCTTACCTCACAGAGTTCAATATCCTTCTCCTTGGTGAATACCGAAGAAAAGAAAAGAAGAAAAGAAAAGAAAAGCTTGAGACAAGCTTGAGAATTACAACAAAACAACGGAATTCTTTAATTTGCCACAACCAAGAAATGGAAGGATACACTTTGATGATGACAATCCAGAATTGCTGCAGGAATTGCAATACGATAGAACTGAACAACTGCAATTTGTTGAGGAGAATGAGCCGCTGCTGAATGCTGAGCAGAGAGCAGTGTATGACCAGGTATGGAACTCCTAGAAAAGGAATCTCCCTTCAATGTTTTTCATTGATGCACGAGGAGGAACAGAAAAAACATTTATCACCAATTTGATCGTCTCCAAAGTTAGAGGTCAAGGTGATGTGGCAATTGCTGTAGCATCTTCTGGGATAGCAGTTACATTAATGCCTGGTGGAAGAACTGCACATTCTCGATTCAAGATACCCATCCAAGTGGCAAAGGATACATTCTGCAACATCGAGAAGAACTCTAAGACAGCACAATTGATGAGGCAAGGGAAACTCAATGTTTGGGATGAATGTCCAATGATTTGAAACAGAATTCCTCGATTCACTCGAGCTCTCTGGATTACCACCACACAAATTGGAGTTGAAAAAAGGATCTCCAATTATATTAATGAGAAACTTGAAACCCCCAAAGCTTTGCAATGGAATGAGGATGATTGTGGAACAGCCGTACAATAATCTGATTGTTGCAAAAATCAACATGAGAGCCTTCAAAGATGACATTGTTGTCATTTCTAGGATAGCACTCACTTTAACAGAAGGTGAAGACATTCCCCTTCACTGGACCCAATTCCCCATTCAATTAGGTTTTGCTATGACGATCCATAAAGCACAAGGACAAACAATGCAGAAGGTGTTGATCTACCTCGACAAACTGATATTTCAGCATGGACAACAATTTGTGGCTCGTAGCCGAGGAAAAATGACGGAAAATGTCAGTTGTCCTGAACGAGGGGAACACAATGACCAAAAATGTTGTCATTAAAAGCGTACCTCGTTGAATGATGACTTCTGATGTAAATTCTCAGATTTCCTTTGTTAAAATTTGACCGTTCAATCTCTCTATATAAAAATTGTCTCTTTTTATCAACAGCAAAGAGGCATCAATAGACAATAGACAATAGGTGCAGGAGTAGGCCATTCGGTCCGAGCCAGCTCCGCCATTCAATGTGATCATGGCTGATCAGTACCCTGTTCCTGCCTTCTCCCCATATCCCCTGACTCCGCTATTTTTAAGAGCTCTATCTAGCTCTCTCTTGAAAGCATCCAGGGAACCTCCTCCACCGCCCTCTGAGGCAGAGAATTCCACAGATTAACCACTCTCTGTGAGGCAAGAGGCAGTGAGCAGCAGAACACAACACGAGACAGAACAAGAAAGAACTGAACTTAATAATTCTCATCGTTAATATTTAAATTGTTGTTGTATTTTAAGAGTCATTCACATTTTAAACGTTAATAAAACCTTTTTTCACTTTTCATGCTTGCGTCTTCTTCATAACAATGGGAACCTAATAGGTAGGAATAGCTGCGCTGCCAGAGAGCCACTAAGAGTACATGGGCGGATGTTGTGGGAGATGGACTGAATGCCTGGGGGGATGGGGAATGGCAAGTAGCAGAGTGGGGGTGGGGGTGGGGGTGGGGGGGGGGGGTGAAGAGAGAAGAAGTGACTTGGTGAACTGCCACCACACCAGCCATGAGTGACTGCACTGCCAGTCCCACCAGCCAGGAGTAAGTGAACTGCCAGCTTACCAGCTGTAAGTGACTGAACTGCCAGCCCACCAGCCATGGGTGACTGCACTGCCAGCCGACCAGCCATGAGTAAGCAAACTGCCAGCTCATCAGTCATGACTCACTGAACTGCGAGCCCAATAATCCATTCAGTCCACCCTCTCCCCTTCTATCTCACGGAGTCTGTCACCTGTTTTGGGCAGAATTTCTGGCAGTTTCTCAGCTGCCAGCCTGCCAGGCCTGAGTGACTGTACTTCCAGGCCTAAGTAACTGAGTTGCCTGGCTTCAGTGACTGAGCTGCCTGCTCAAGAATCCTTTTGGCCCACAATGTCCATACTAGCCCTCTGGAAACCAGCCCCTCAGCCCAGGACACCCATACTAGTGCTTCAAAAGAATTTCCTCCTTCACCCACCCTCTCCCGCTTCTCTCTCACAGTCTGTCACCTGTTTTCGGCAAAAGTTCTGGCAATTTCTGAGCTGCCAGCCTGCCAGCCCTGAGTGACTGAGCTGACAGCCCAAGAATCCATTCGGCCCACAATGTCCATACTAGCTTACTGGAAAACAGTCACTTCAGCCCACAACACCCATACTATTGCTCCAGAAAGCATTCATGTTCTCTTCAGGATTCTAGCGTCTGCAGTTCCTTCAATCACTAAATTAATGTAACCCGCACACTAAATGTGTTTACCAGCACCTCCTCTGCGTAAATGATACAAATAGAGAAAATAAATGTTTTCAAATGAGTTTATGGTTTTCCTTTGTTTTAGGTAGTTGCATTTGACAATGGGGGTCAAGACTGGAAGCATTATGACTGGATGAAGATCACAACTGTTGTTATTCCTGCGGATTTTGACCCAGGAATGATCTGTTATGCTCATGCATGTGAGCGTTGAGTTAACACACATGCTAATTAATTTTACTACAGTTCTCCACAGAACCTTCTAATTAGGCTGCAGGTTTGCCGAGAGCTTGCCATTCACTCCTCTAGTGTTAAATGTCTGCCCAATATTCTCAGTTACAATGCTAGTTGCCATTTCAATTTGGCCATGCTCTTCATTGGCCTCAGTCCAGGTCTATTTGCCTTTGCCCCCACAAACTGAGGTTATACAGGAGGATTCATAGAACATAGTTCAGCAGAGAACAGGCCCTTCAGCTCACCATGCCTGCACCACTGCCATGATGCCAATCTAAACTTATCCCATCTGCCTGCATGTGGTCTAGCAAGCTCAGTGTGATTTATTCCATGGGTAGTCATGTCAGAGTTGGATGACCATGATTTAAGACGTTTTTGAGGAGGTGTCATGAAAATGGTGCAGGATCGATGGTGGATGCTGAACAATGGATTTTGCTGTAGTTATGGCATGTTGGATAAAGTGATCAAGGTGGATGTTGAACATGGATTTTAGTATGTTGATCCTGAAATGAAGATGCATGGGACCCACGGTGACTTGGTTGGCTGGATTCAGAACCAGATTCCCCACAGAAGACAGAGGGTTGAGGTTGAAGGGTGTTATTCTGGCTAGCAATCTGTGAATAGTGGCATTCGGTTGGGATCTATGCTGGAACCTCTGATAGGACTTGGATGTAAATGTAGACAGCTTGGTTAGTAAATTTGCAGATGAATGTTCAATTCATTTCAGTTTCACTTTAGTTTATTGTCACATGCACAGGGGTACAGTGAAAAACCTCTGTTGTATGCTAACCAGTCACCTTAAAGACAATACATCATTACCATCGAGCCATTCACAGTGCACAGATATATGATAAGGAAATAATGTTTAGTGCAAGATAAAGCCAATAAAGTCTGATCAAATATCGACTGATCCCCAAGATAAACCAAGACATTTGATTGTTCAGTTTCACTTCTTGCAGATGAAGGAGAATATTCTCCAGCCAACAAAAAAATTGGGCATGGTTGAATATGAAGAATGCAAGTTTTGGTTTGTTCCTGATTAACATAGAAACATAGAACATAGGTGCAGGAGTAGGCCATTCGGCCCTTCGAGCCTGCACCGCCATTCAATACGATGAAGGCTGATCATCCATTTCAGTATCTTGTACCTGCCTTCTCTCCATACCCCCTGATCTCTTTAGCCACAAGGGCCACATCTAACTCCCTCTTAAATATAGCCAATGAACTGGCCTCAACTACCTTCTGTGGCAGAGAATTCCAGAGACTCACCACTCTCTGTGTGAAAAATGTTTTCCTCATCTCGGTCCTAAAGGAATTCCCCCTTATCCTTAGACTGTGACCCCTTGTTCTGGACCTCCCCCAACATCGGGAACAATCTTCCTGCATCTAGCCTATCCAACCCCTTAAGAATTTTGTAAGTTTCTATAAGATCCCCCCTCAGTCTTCTAAATTCTAGCGAGTACAAGCCAAGTCTATCCAGTCTTTCCTGATATGAAAGTCCTGACATCCCAGGAATCAGTCTGGTTACAGCCATGCACTTTTAGAATTAAGAATGTTTTTCTATAATGTAATGTCTGAGTTGTTCAAGAAAAAGTTGCGCCCTGCCTTACTTTATTCACCTAGACTGTGTATATGACTCTTTAATGGTAACATTCGATTTTTTTAACCATCCTCAAGACGCTTCCAGCTTTCTGGAGGCTTATGAGGGTGAAGCCACGACTGGGAGCTACTGATAGCTGATTACGTCATAATTCAAAATTTACTGTTCCTAATTTGACAATATATCGTTTTGTAATGATTGAGAATTTAATTGGATGAGTTGTTTTTTTTAATTTATTTTTTAGAATTTTATTATGATGGTATCAAACAACAACTTTTACCTTTTCTAAGATACTGTTAATTTAATGTAATAGTATTATATATTAATTTTTAAGATTTTCTTTGTTAGCTTTTCCATTTTTAAAATGGAAGAATTCCCCCCCCCCCCCCCCCCGACTTTAGACCAACATAGTGAATGCAGTTCTTGTTTTTCATATTTTGACCTTGGATAAATAATATGAAGTAGCTCTTGTGTTCTACAGTTAACGTACTTTTCAACCATAACATTAATTTTGTTTTGGCTATTGAATGGTAAATATGCCTTATTTTTATGTTGGCTAGGGAAGGGATTAGGTAGCATACTGACTGCCTACCGGTCAGATTCGGGCTTTGTGGGGGGGGGGGGGGGGTGGGGGGGGGGGGGGGGAGTCTTTCGCTTCTAGTTTAATCTTTTCTATCTGTGCAGGTCTGAAATGTCTGCTCCGCCCTAGATTTTTCTCCTTCCAGTATCACGAACTATTAGCTTTCCTTTACACTCCACATGATTTTTACAAACAATTATGATAAAGTTATCAACTTCCTTTCAGGTTTGAACTATCCCAAGGAAACTTTCTTTTAAAAGTTCTAGATTTTCTTTGGTAAGGCAAGATGGTTTGTTAGTTTGGAAACAATTTTCTGATCCACTGGAGTTCTGTTGCTATGGTGAATGTATGCATTTAATATTGAGCACCTGTGTTTTTTAAACATCCTCATTTGGGTGGAGATTTTAACTGCTGTTTGAATCCCTCGATGGACAAATCTGCATCTGATCATGTGCTTCCAAATAAATCAGCTAGTTTTCTCAATTCTTTTTTACTTGACTCTGGAATGTTAGAAGCTTGGAGATTCTTACACCCAAATAACAAATAACTTTCCTTTTTCTCTCATGTATATCATAGTTACTCTAGGATTGACTACTATATAATAGATTCTCGGCTAGTTTCATCGGTCACTGCATGTGAGTATGATGCAATTGCTATTTCTGATCATGCACCATTGAAACTGTCAATCAAACTACCTGATTCCAAGTTTAGTGCTAAACAATGGCGATTCAATGCTACTTTGCTTCAAGATCTAAATTTTGTTCATTTTATTAAAGATCAGATTGCCTTTTTCTTCTTAACAAATTCTACTGAAGAAATATCCAATGGTGTAGTCTGGGATGCTTTTAAGGCATATATTCGTGGACAAATTATTTCATAGTATGCGGGATTAAAAAAACAAACTCAAAATGAAATACGTATATTGGCTGATGAGATTAAAGAAATTGATTAAAAATATTCAAAAGCTCCTAGTTTAGAGCGCTATAAGAATAGAGTTGAACTTCAATTGAGCCATGATTTGTTATTAGTATCACCGATTGAGAATCAGCTACTTAAAACCAAAAGTCATTTTATATACATGGCGAAAAATTAGGTAAATTGCTCGCTAATCAGTTGAAAGCGGTGTCGGCCAAACGTTAGATTACTAAAGTGAGTAAACAGGATGGTACATTGACCATAGACCATGATGAAATTAATAAATCCTTTCAGGAATTCTACACCTCCCTATACCAATCAGAATTTCCTACTGATTCCAATATAATGCATGCGTTTTTAAAGAAACGGAACTTGCCAAATTTACCACATAATGAGTCTCTGTTGTTAGACGAACCCATCACGGAGGAAGAAATACAGAAAGCAATCCTTTTGATGAATTCAGGTAAAGCTCCTGGTTTAGATGGGTTCACATTGGAATTTTTAAAGTATTTCTCAAGGTTACTGTCTCCCTGGCTATGTAAGGTTTTTAAAGAAGCCTTTTTAATGAATAGATTACCACATTCCTTTTATGAAGCATCTATTTATTTAATTCTTAAAAAAGACAAAGATCCTATAGAAGTGACATCATATAGACTTACATTACTGTTAAATGTAGATTACAAAATTCTTTCCAAAATATTAGCTATGAGATTGAAAATATTTTACCGCAAATTATTTCTGAAGATCAGACAGGTTTTATTAAAAATCGTTATTCATACTTTAACATTAAGAGATTAATCAATATAGCGTCAAATAAAACTTCAGAGTGTGTCATTTTGATTGATGCTGAGAAGGCGTTTGATAGAGTAGTATGGGAATACTTATTCAATACACTTGAAAAATGTAAGATTGGTCCAAAATGTATTTCTTGGATCAAGCTGATCTATCATATACCTCAGGGTTCTGTACTTACCAATAATCAGAGATCCCCTTTTTTAAGGCTCTTTCGATGTACTAGACAGGGCTGTCTTCTAACAGTCCTTTACTCTTTGATATCGCTTTGGAACATTTGGAATCCCCTAATATTTCTGGTATTGGCCGTGAGAATAAGACACATAAGCTATCTCTTTGTGCAGATGATCTGTTATTATTCATTTATAACCCTGAGAAATCTATTCTGGCAATAGTAGCTTTAATTAATCTATTTAGTAGTTTTTCTGGTTATACACTAAATCTTAAGAGTGAGCTCTTTCCATTAAACATTCTAGTTTCAAATTATGGACTGTTTCCATTTAGATTGACGATCGAATGTTTTACTTATTTAGGCATTAAGATTACCAAGAAACACAAGGATTTATTTAAAGCCAATTTTACGCCTTCAATTGACCACATGAAAAACAGTTCACTAAATAGTCACCGATGTCCTATCTAATAGAAGGAATCAATGCTTTTAAAATGTTTTCCTTACCTAAAGTTTTATATTTATTTCAGATGATACCAATTTTTATTCCTAAATCTTTCTTTCAAAATGTCCTTATATATAAGGCAGAATAGAAATTCCAGACTAAGTATAAAATACTTACAGAAATCAAAAGAAAAATTGTGGTTTGGCACTGCTGAACCTTAGATTTTACCATTGGGCACTATTTAACTTTTTGGACAAAAGATTTAGAAGATACCCAAGGTCCAGGATGGATAAATCTTGATCGTGATTCTATGCAAGGGCTATCATTGGCTTCTATTCTAGGAGCCTCGTTACCTTTTACAAGTACGATATTGAATAAATATACGACTAACCCAATATTAAGACATACACTTCGAATATTGGTTCAATTTCGTAAGTTTTTTGGATTGAATGATTTTATTTTATCGAGATCTATCATATCTAATTTTTTCTTCCAAACTTGTAGCACTGATCAAGCCATTCTGTCATGGAAGAGGAAGTGATGAGTAGTTTTTCGTGGTTTGTTTTCGGGTGGTTCTTTTATGTCTTTTGAACAACTCTCCAATAAATATAATTTACCTAACTCACATTTTTAAAGATATTTACAAATTAGACATTTTTTGAGGGCTACTCTACCCTTTTTTCCGTTACCACATCAAACCAATATCTTGGAATATTTTTAATATTTGAACCCTTATCAGAAGGGCTTAATAACGAATATTTATGAGTTGATTTTGAAATTTTTAAAAATGATACATTTGATAAAATTAAGAATGACTGGGAAAGAGAACTTCAAATTTCTTTATCAAAAGAGAAATGGGAGAGGATTCTTCAATTAGTTAATACTTCCTCAATGTGGGCAAGACCTGCTTTCATACAATTCAAGGTGGTTCACAGAGGTCATAAGTCAAAAGATAAGTTAGCTCCTTTTTATGGTCAAATAAATCCTACTTGTGACAGATGTAATTCTGAAGTGGCCTCATTGACTCATATGTTTTGGTACTGCCCAATTTTGGAAAAATATTGGAAATACATTTTGATACTATCTCTGTAGTTTTAGGTATTGATTTACAACCTCACCCTATTACTGCAATTTTGGACTACCAATGTTAGATTCTATTCATCTGTCCTGTTCCACCCATCGGCTGATTGCTTTTACCACATTAATTACCAGAAGATCTATTTTATTTAAATGGAAAGATTCCAATCCTCCGACCATACTCCATTGGTACTCTGAAACGATATCATGTTTAAATTTAGGAAAAATTAGGAGTGACATTGTTGAACCCTTGGTTAAATTTGATAGGACTTGGGGAAGATTTATTCACCATTTTCATACGACATAAACTGTCCCGTCTCCAACTGTTATAATAATTTTTTTTGCTGGTGTATGATGGAGCGGACTTGATGACAAACAAGGACTTAAATTGTTGAAACTCTTTGCAGCCCAGATTCTGTTTTGCTTTTTTTTTTCTTCTTTAGTAGTTTTTCTGGTTATATTGGGGGGCTGTTTTTTCGTTTTTTCTATTTGTTTCTCTTTTTTTTCTTTTTTCTTTTTGTTTTTATACATATAAGTTCTATTTTAAACACTTAACTATATTTACATAGAGGTCTATATTCAATATGTATTTTGACACTGGACTCATATTTATGTTATACCTGCCATTAATGTAACCCCGATCCCTATGTATAGGTATGTTACAAAACTTACCTTGAGCAGCGCTGCAGTTCTGCCACTCCCCGTGTGCATGACTTTGGCGCCTTTCAGAGGGGGGCGTGTTTAAAATGCCGTTTTTCCACAGACTGGGCAAATCGATCCATGTCGGGCGATTTCGTTGCTGAAGAAAAATCGCTCCGACATTTCATTCATGAAGGTATTTTTAAACTACGCTAGATGATTTATTAACTAGAGTAATTAAAAAATAATCTTCTAAAGCCGTGGGCGCCGACAACGGGAAGGATTTTACGTAGGGGAGAAAATAAAGTGCACAGTTTATTTTTACATTAAAACTTGGTTTTTAGGAAGCCTTTAATCACATTTTCATGGTGCGAAATGGGGACAAAAAAAAATGTATGAACCGGCAGTGTTTTTCATGCCGACTTCACCGCAAACTGCAACGTTCTAATCCACCGCATTCCACTAAAACCCACTCGCAAGTTGATTTATATGGCCATTAATTTACAGGAATTGAACACTAAATTCCTTCTATTTGGCCTATAAATTCATGAAAATGAGATTTAAAAATCATGTTGTGAATTATTGTGTGAATGTTATTTGGACACTTAGGCAATTTAAAAAAGTTTATCTTTTCTTAAGAAATGGATAGATGTTTAGATCTAGTAATTGAATTTTGTAATTAGCTACAATTAGGTAACTAACTAATTATATGCTTTAATTTCAGGTCATCCAAGTAATATTGTTTCATATTTGTTTCAGAATGCTTCAATCTATAATAACTGAAAATGTCATTGAGTTCTCTTAATTTTTAAGAAAGTTATGGGCTTTTGACTCCTAGATCACAGCTTTTGTGTTAAGTCAATGGAAAGCAAATGGGGAACAAGATGCTAATTTCTGAGTATGAAAATGGGCATAACCTTTTTAATACTGAAGATATGAAAGTGAATTGGATGTCAAATTAAACTTCTTTTTATGCTTTATCTGACAGGATAAATTGCAGACTTGATTTTTTAAATCTCAAAATTTTGTAACATTGCTACTATGTATCAATTTCACTGATAAGTTTATCATTATTTTTTTCTTGTTTTGTTTTTGCTTTTGAAAAAAACGAAAAAAGGATTTTAAAGGAAAGAAAAAATATCGTCTGAGCTCACCAATGTCAAAGTCGAAGAACATTTTATTCATCACTTGCACCCGAAGGTGCAGTGAAATGAATTTGCCAGCAGCGATATACTTAAAAGAACACACAATACACAATAAAATTTAACACAAACATCCACCACAGCATTCTTCACTGTGGTGGAAGGCAATAACGTTCAGCCAGTCTTCCTCCTCTGTTCATCCGTATT
This sequence comes from Okamejei kenojei, assembly GCA_035221665.1. Classification (NCBI taxonomy): domain Eukaryota; kingdom Metazoa; phylum Chordata; class Chondrichthyes; order Rajiformes; family Rajidae; genus Okamejei; species Okamejei kenojei. The sequence goes on along the minus strand of CM069140.1, from coordinate 79,714,897 downwards.
CAGGGCCATAAACCCTCTGCGGCTTCGAGGTCCCGAATCAGCACTTTCCTACCGGAGACAGCGGCTTCAGGATGTTATGGGCCATGGGCCGGCGGTCTGAGCTCTACTCCGGCGATCCCTGGCAAGGGATCCCAGGCTCCAGATGGTATGTTCATGCCACAGCCATGGCTAGAAGCTGTGCGGACCACAGCCCCCATGGTGTCAAAGTCACCAGACCAGCAATCGGAGCACTCATCTCTGGTGACCCCTGGCAAGGGTTTGCCCACTCCGCGATGGAAAAGTCCACTCTGCACCTGTTGCCGATGCTCTGGGCCCAACTCTGGGAGAGGCCGCTCCAATCCATGCTGTTAGGCCACGAGGGATGCGACATGGATAAAGTCGCTACTCCATCGAGAAGGCGATCAAAAACAGTTCCCCTTTTCCCCTCCCCTCCCCCCCACTAACATAAGACACACCAAAAAAGCAAAAAAAGTCTAATAACGAACATGCTGCTGGCAGGGCAGCCGACTCGCAGTGCCCCCACCAATGAGGTACATTGTAGTTCAGGATTGCTTTCTAGATGTGGTAGGGTAGTTCAGTTGCTTGATAACAGCTAGGAAGAAACTGTTCCTGAATCTGGAAGTGTGGAGTTAGTGGAATCTGGAGGTTAATGGTATTTCCGACAGTAAGGATGGCTGTCAAAGTCTTTTTAAAAAATTGTTATTATTTTTTTTGTTGCACCCTATGCTTGTAATAAGTCGATAAATGGAGACCAAATCTTTAAGAATTAGTCTGATTTTCCTGCTAGGACGAATCTCATGTCTTCGAGGTATAACATTTTGGACATATTTGAAATTCACATTTTTACCGTTGGTGTGGGTGCATTTTTCCAAAATTTAAGTATGAGGTTTTTTTGCCGTTATTAAGCTATAATTAAGGAAACTCTTTTGGAATTAAGTCAGCTCAAAGCTGACTTCCATATATTTTACTTAGTTTAGTTTTCGAATAATATAATCTGTGTAGGATTTTAAATTGGATTAAAATATGTCTTACATTGATCGAGCAATTATGCACATGTAGCAAGTGTTTATCCCAAAATTCTTTCGAGATTTTTATAGATAGTTCTTGTTCCCAATCTCTTCTAATTCTATCGGATGATGGTATTTCTATATGGCTGTCAAAGTATTGAGTGCGACAAAGATCAGCTACATAAATGGGTTAAAAAAATAGCAGATGGATTTTAATTTAAAAAAATGTGAGGTGCACTTTAGGAGATTAAATGCAAGGGCAAAATTAATGGCATGAATGGCAACTTATTAGCATTAATGTACAAAGGAATCTTGGGGTCCAAGTCCATAGCTCCCTAAAAATAGTAACACAAATGATAGAGTGGTAAAGAAGCCATATTGTATACTTGCTTTTATAGTTCGGGTCATTGGGCAGAAGTGATGAGGTCATGTTGCAGCTTCATTGGTTAGGCCACATTTCAATAGTTCAATGGTGCTTTATTTGTCACTTATGCTACTGCACAGTGAAATTCTTCTTGCATACATTACACATGCAGGCACCATTTTTTTTTGCGTCATTATTCAAAGTCGGTCGCCCCGCGTGCTTGAACTACTGGGGCAGTTCCCGTGAACCGACATCCCTCTCTTACCCGGCCATCTTTGTGTCCCGGGGGTGCCTCCCGCAGCTTCCCTTGAAGGTGCTGGAACCATTAACCCAGTTCACCCTTCTACTGGCCCACTCTTAGCGCCTGACGTCTCCAGGTCCATCCCGATTACGCTGTACAACAAGCCATCTGGCATGACCAATGAGTCGTCGGGAGAGCCCTGATGAGCCTTTGCGTGAGCCCCAACAACTGACGAGCCTTCGCCGGCGAGAGCGTGAAGGGTCACCCACGCCGCCCAAGAAGGGGGATCTTGCAAGGGGTGCCCCGAACGTAGGATGACATGGTGGGCGTGGTGGCCAAGAACAAAGGGGGGACAGGCTGGTGTGGGGGGAAGATTCCTCTTGTCTTATCAAGTCATACAGGTGGAAAGAGGCCCTTTGGCCCAATATGTCCGATCTACACTAGTCCCACCAGCCTGCATTTGGCCCATATCCCTCTAAATCTGTCTTATCAATGTACCTAATTGTTTCTTAAATGTTGCAATAGTCCCTGCCTCAACTACCTCCTCGGGTAGCTTGTTACAAACACCCACACATTGTGTGAAAAAGTCACCCCTCAGATTTATATTAACATTTTCCCTCTTCACATTACACCTATGTTTTCTGGTTCTCGATTCCCCTACTCTGGGTAAGAGTCTGTGCATCTACCCAATGTATTCCTCCCATGATTTTATACACCTCTATAAGATCAACCCTCTTCCTCCTGCACTCCAAAGAATATGGTCCTAGCCTGCTCAACCTCTCCCTGTAGCTCAGAGATGCTCTTGTCCTTGTAACATCCTTGTAAACAACGGCCTCACCAACGTCTTATATAACTGTAACATGACCTCCCAACTTCTATACTCTGACTCATGAAGGCCAATGAGCCAAAAGCCTTTTGGACCTGTGACACCACCTTCAAGGAACTATGTACCTGCACTCCTAGCTCCCTCTGCTCTTGAACACTCCCCAGAACCTTGCCATTCACTGTGTAGGTGCTCCCCATGTTAGACTTTCCAAAATGTTAGACTTTCCATAATGCAAAACCTCACATTTCTCTGTATTAAATTCAGACTGGCCAACTGATCAAGATCCTGCTGCAATTTTTGACATCTATCTTCACTATCTGCAGTACCACCCAATTTTGTATCATCTATAAACTTGACAATATTTACATGTATGTTCTCAGCCAAATCATTGATATAGATGACAAATAATAATAGGCCCAGCACCGAACCCTGAGACACACCAGCAGTCACAAGCCACTAGTCCGAATAGCAACCTTCCTCCATTACACTCTGCTTCCTCTAATGAAGCCAATTTTCTATCCATTCCACTGTCCTTCCTTGGACCCCATGCAATCTAACCTTCTAGAGCTATGTGGAACCTTGGCAAATGCTTGGCTAAAGTCCAGATATGTAACATCTACAGCTCTGCCCTCATCAACCTTTTAGGTCACATTTTCAAGAAACTCAATCACGACCTCCCATGTACAAAACCATGCTGAGTCTCCCTAAATGTCTTCAATGCCTCGTACTAATTTCCATAGATGCAGCATAGAGAACCTCCTATCAGGATGCATCACAGCTGGCTTTGGGAACACCTCTGCCCAAGACTACAAGACATTGCAGAGAGTTGTGGATGTAGCCCAGTGCATCACACATGAAGTCCATCCACACTTCATACTGCCTTGGGAAAGCAGCCAACATAATCAAGGACCACTCACAGCCCGGTCATTTCTTCTGCTCACCACTCCTATTGGGCAGAAGATTCACAGCTTGAAAGCAGATTCAGGAAAAGCTTCTATATGGTCCTATTTGATAAGGATATGTTCCCTATCTTCCAATCTACCTCATTTTTAACTGCACATTCTCTGTTACTTTCTTTTCTCTTTTGCGCCATTTGTTGCACTTGTGTATGGCATGATTTTCCTTAATAGAACACAAAACAAAGCTTTTCACTGTCTTGGTGCTCGACAATAATAAACCAATACCAATTTTACTTCGGAGTCACTTGAGTGATTCCATGAAGAAGTCCCGCCAGAGCGCATGCGCATCATTACGTCTGACGCATGGCGCACTGAGGGGCTGGCAGGCACGTAACCCCACCAGCGGTATGTTTAAAACCCGAGGTAAGTGTTTTAAACTTAACTTTGGTTCTTTTGCAGTCTGTAAAGTCTTGTCCATAGGAACAAGTCTACTGTGCGAAAATGCTCAAGGGAAAGTCGAGACGGTCCGCTACAAAATCAACTACGGAAGCCAGTGGCAGTGCGGGTAGCGGGCGGCAGTCAGTTTCCCCTGCAGAGTCGCTGGCGGCACGGCCAGTGGCTTCCGACTTGGTGCCGGCACGAGGCACCATGGCCACTCCGGTGGGCCGGAAAGCCACAAAAAACTTGGTGTGGCCCGTAGACTCCGATGAGTCGGGCCAGGCAGAAAGCCCTCCTGTAATGGATGCTGTTTTTGGGCGGCTGTCCAGAATGGAGCTCTTCATGGAGAGGATGCTCCATGCTAATATGCTCGGGGAAGATGAGCCTTATATCCGTGGGTCTCCTCGTGGGCATGTAGAAGGGCTGATTAATTCACCCCTCATGGAAGAGGAGTGTGCCCGGAGTCAGTTTTGTTCTGACTCCGAGATTGGGGGTGTAGACAGTGAGCATACACCCAGACAAGGAGACCAGGAATCTGAGGTGCCAAGCCTTTGCTATTCCAGCTGGAACAGGCGGTCTGCTGAACGAGGCTTTGGCCAGGACCATTAATTACATGGTCTCCCATCAATTGCAAGACCTCACCATGGAAGACACTCCAAAGAAGTACCAAACGCTTACGAATTGTGCCTCCCTTCAAGTTCCGACGGTGAACCACCCAATCTGGGGTGACATGGGTGTGAAGGTCAGAGCCCAAGAATTGAGGCTCCAAGAAGTCCTGAATCTGCATTCGCCAGATCCGTGGATGATGGGGCTCTCTCTGAGGAGCAACAGGATGCACTTTCTCTCATGTGCAATGCACACTTTGAGACCAACTGTTTCAGGAAGAGTGCAATCCGCCCCATGTTAAACCCCAAATTTGCTGCACTATGCAAGATAAGCAATGTGCAGCCGCCGAATTTGCTTTTCGGGAATGACCTGTCCAAACAGGTTCATGAGTTAGTTGATGAGGCAAAAACGGTTGCCCTCATAAAAGCTCAACCGGCCAACAAAAATCCTCCACGGCGCCAGCACCCCTACCAACGGTTCACTGCAATGGCTTCAGGCCAAGGACCAAGCCGGACCCAGCCAACTTTACGCAACTGGGGTACGCCAATTTTCCCCTCGAAAACACGGGGGAAGAATTATACACCAACTATGGAGGTAGGTGCATCTGGTTCATTTCAGAAATGTATGGGCCAGTCATAAGTTGGTGGGAGGTTACATTTGTTTTTCAATGTGTGGGGTTGTATAACCTCAGACTTGTTTATACTGCACAGTATACTAGGTTTCCAAATTGAATTTATTTTCAAATTATGTCCACCCACACAGCATACACCTAAACGGACATACTGTTTTTCACAACAACAGTCTTTTGATATTCAAGCTGAAATTGAAACGCTAGCTAAAAAAGGGGTAATTGAGAAATCTTTTCATCAATCTCACCAATTTGTGTCTAATATATTCCCCACACAAAAGAAAGATGGTGGGTGTCGCATCATTCTGGATCTGAATCGGCTTAACTCCAATGTGCAGTATAAACATTTCAAAACGGAAACCTTTGTTACTGCCAAGCAACTGGTTTCCAAAGGATGCTGTAAGGCAGGCATAGATCTCAAAGATGCATACTATTCAGTACCCATTCATCATAATCACCGGAGATATTTGAAATTTAACTGGATGAAGCAATTATGGCAGTTTAAGGCATTGCCTAATGGATTAAGTTCGGCTCCCAGGCTATTTACAAAGTTGTTAAAACCAGTATTGTGTCTACTCCAGGCTCAGAATCATATTTTCATGGCCTATTTGGATGATATACTAATCATAGGTAGAATTAAACAGTCAGCTGTATTATCTGTTTCAGCTACCAAACTCATGTTGGAAAGATTGGGATTTCTTATCCATCCAGTCAAGTCCAAATTGATACCGTCCAGAGTCATTGATTATTTGGGGTTCACCATTCATTCAATTCACACGTCAGTGACTCTGCCTCCAGGCAAGAGGTCAGAATTAATAAAAGCTTGTAACAACCTTGTTGATGAGCAACAATCTTCTAGCATGTGGCTAGTATAATTGGCAAATTAGTAGCAGCATTTCTAGCCACACAGTTTGGACCTTTACATGATCAAAATTTGCAATGTGCAAAGGAGCAGGCACTCATAAAACATGCAGGTAATTTTGATAGGCCTATGCAATTACCAGCAGAAGCTGTTGCTGAGTTACAATGGTGGATAACGGACATTCCTCACTGCTCCAACAAAATTCGGATTGAAGCACCTTCAGTAATTTTACAAACTGATGTTTGTGCTCTAGGATGGGGAGCTACTGATACTATGTCCAGCTCTGGTGGCAGGTGGAATTTTCATGAGGCATTAATCCTTCAATCCCGTGGCATTAGCTATTTAGAATTGTTGGAATTGTTAACTCTATGGGTTAAAAGCGTATTGTACTGCTATGCATGATTTGCATGTGCAGCTTCAGTTTGACAACACTACAGCAGTAGCATATGTTAATCACATGGGTGTAATCAAATCGGTATCATGTGAGAACTTGACTAGCCTTATCTGGCATTGGTGTATTGCAAGAAACATCTGGATTTCAGCTATCTATTTACCAGGTAGATTTAACATGGTAGCAGACACCAGATCACGAAAATTTAATGACAACACAGAATGGATGTTGAATCGTGAAATAATCAATGATATTGACGCTCGGTATGGCGTACTAGAGATTGACTTGTTCGTATCCAGATTGAATCACCAGTTACCAAAGTATGTCCCATGGGAACCAGTCCCTGGGGCATTGGCGGTAGATGCATTCTCGCTAAACTGGGCTGGAATGTTTTTATATGCATTTCCCCCATTTTGCCTCATCAGCCGGTGCTTGACTAAGATCGAGCAGGACTCTGCCTCAGGCATTCTGGTAGTTCTTGTCATGGTTTCCACTAGTTCTGAGACTAATAACACAGCCTTTTATGGCGATCCCCAAAAGCAGTAATCTTCTGGTTCATCCTGTAACTGGGGAGAATCATCCACTACATGATCGTATTAATCTATTGATTTGCAGATTCTGAGGAGACCGTTCCTGGGGCTCGGACTATCAGGACGTACAGTGGATGTGATTACTGTGGCCTGGAGGGATAGCACTAAAAAACAATACATTTCTCATATCAAGAAATAGGAGGTGTTCTGCTTGCAGTCGAACATTTCATAATATACAGCAAGCGTACCTGATGTGTTGGAATTTCTTTCCACGCTATATTTTGATGAGCGGTTTAGCTATAGTACGATCAATAGTGCCAGAAGTTCCTTATCGTCCTACCTATGGCAAGGAAGGGGACAACAATCTGTTGGGTCTCACCCTTTAATATGTCGGTTCATGAAGGGTATTTTAAAATGTAATCCCCCCCAGGCCCAGGTACACGGAAATCTGGGATGTGAGTGTGGTTCTCATATTGCTTTGTCAATGGGCCCAAGTAACATCTCTGATATTGCCCAGACTCACTCTTAAAGTGGTTATGCTCATGGCCCTGATTTCAGCACAACGTGTCCAGACATTGCAGAAACTTAGATTGGACAGGATGGTCTCATCTGTCAACAACATAACCTTTTATGTTTATGATTTACTTAAACAGAGCAGGCCAGGGATGTCAGGGCTTAAACTTGTCACCAAGTGCCTTAGTGCCCTGAATTAGCTTTATTTATCAATCACAAAAAGCAATATAAAAAGGTGTCGGCACAGACCATCTCAAGGTGCCTGAAACAGGATCTGGCTTCCGCCGGAGTTGACACTAATATTTTAAAATCTTACTCCACCAGGGCGGCATTAATGTCAGCAGTGAGGGCACTGGACGTCCCTCTAGACCAAATCCTCGCTGCCGCAGGATGGTCCAAAGAAATTACTTTTGAACGGTTTTACCACAAACCTCTTGCAACACCAGGGATGTATGACCATTCTATTTTGAGTTCTGTCTTGTAGCTTCCCCCTGGGAGAGAGGGGTCGCTCTTGGGTTTTTCTTTTGTTAAATAAAGCATCAACGTGTTTAATTCTGTATCATGTTTGAATGCATTATTGTTATTACTCATCCTGTGTCAACCAAGGCAGTGTGCTGTATGGACTCATATCCACGGCATGAAATCACAGACCTTTGAGGTCTTCACGGAATCACTCACGTGACTCTGAAGTAAAATAGTAAGATTAAACGAGAACTTACCAGTTTGAAGTTTTATCTTTATTTTATGAGGAGTTACGATGAGCGATTACGTGCCCACCGCTCCCAACCCTCATATCACAAAGGTCATCTGGTAGTTTCTAGGTTTCTAATCTTACTATATTACTTCAATTACCGTTATCTGTGATTTCACGCCGCTGCTTTGAAGATTGACACGCATGCGCTCTGGCAGGACTTCTTCACGTAATCGCTCATCGTAACTCCTCATAAAATAAATATCTAAATTTCAAACTGGTAAGTTATCATTTAATCTTACTATTCTGCTTCCATGGCTGAATTTTTCCATGAATTCTGACTTTCGATGTGTCCAAACCAACCCCCTACTGTATTGTTCAGTTATCCATATTAGCACATCACCAGGGCACTTGTCAAAGAACATATCCCCAACAGTCTGCCATGTCTGTGTTGAGATGGGCTGAAGAAAAACGTCTTAACCACGGTCATGCCTCTAATTATTTTTTTGTAGAATTAAAAGCCATTTCTTGTTTGTCCCAGATGTAGATCTATGACTTCATCTGGTCTGTGGGGGTTGGGAGATTCTTTCCAAAAACTCATCCAGGATCCACCTATGCTGCTCTCTGTATCTGTATCACTGTGTCTCTAATTGTATCAAAACTGTGTGAGAGGCTGCGGTAAATGTATATACCATCTAGAGCTCCATCTTTCACACTGACTAATGTTGACCAATTAGCCTGACAAAGTTTCTTGGATACAGAAGTTCCGTGAATAAAATTGCTTCAATATATATATTTTTTTCATCAGCTGAAATATACCTGACCAATATACAAAATTAATACTATCAAGAGCAATGGATCAAAATAATCAGAAAATTGTGAAATGAATTTCCTCGATGGACTCTATGTGAAAGCTTTTGATAAAATTAGAAAGGAATCTAAACAATATTATCAACTAAATGAAATTATGTTAACTCATTCGAAAGCTTTCCATTAAGAAATACCTGGATCTCAGGTAAAGAACCATTTTTCTAAATCTTTCCTATCCATATACTTTTCCAAATGTCTTTGACCTCTTCTTGTCAATACACAACTGCAGCTCAGGTACCAGGGTCATTGAGTCTTAATGTGGAAACAGAGCCTTCGGCCGAACTTGCACACACCAACCAACATGCCCCATCTACACTTGACCTATTTGCCTGCATTTGGTCATTAACCCTCTAAACCTGTCCTATCCATGTATATGTCTAAATGCTTCTTAAACATTGCTATAGCACCTGCCTAAACTACCTCCTTCAGCTGTTTGTTCCATCAACTTTTGTGTGAAAAAGTTACCCCTCAGATTCCTAGTAAATATTTCCTCCCTCTCCTTAAGCCGAGGTCCTCCGGATCTTGATTCCCCAACTCTGGGCAAGAGTCTCTGGGCAAGAGACTGCTTCTACCCAATCTATTGCTCACATGATTTTGCATACCTCCATAAAATTACCCCTCCATCTCCTGCACTCCAAGGAATAGAGTCCTAGCCTGCTCAAACTCTCCCAATAGCTCAGATGCTCGAGACCTACATCCTTTCCAGCTTGACAACATCTTTGCTATAACATGTAGCAATGTTATAAAATGTTGAGATTTTAAAAATCAAGTCTGCAATTTATCCCATCAGATAAAGCATAAAAAGAAGTTTAATTTGACACCTAATTCACTTTCATATCTTCAGTGTTAAAAAGGTTATGGCCATTTTCATGCTCGGAAATTAGCATATTGATCCCTATAGCTTTTCATCTAAATTCAAAAGTCCAATAAAGGACGGAGACGGGACTTGTCAGCGATTGGTCCAAACCCCCGCGTCCATCACATCAACGTGAAGGCATGAACATTGTCCCAAACCGCCGCTCCACCCGACCCGCAGCCCGCGGAGGGTGGCCGTGTGAGAGTGGGGGCTGTCCCGAGGAATGCACACCTTCGGCCGCTTTCAACTTGGTGCTTGGGTTCAGATTTCCCAGTCACCTATGGCTTGTGTGGGAAAATAAACCCCACGCTCCCGTCTCCCCCTGCTCTCTCCCCCCTCTCTCCCCCCTCTCTCCCCCCTCTCTCCCCTCTCTCTCCCCTCTCTCTCCCTTCTCTCTCCCTTCTCTCTCCTCCTCTCTCGAGCCTCTTCTCCCCCTTCTCTCTCTCTCTCCCCTTCTCTCTCTCTCCCCCCTTCTCTCTCTCCCCCCCACCTCTCTCTCCTTCTCTCCCCTTCTCTACCCCTTCTCTCTCTTGTCCGTCTCCACCCGCAGTAGCATCCCACAGTCATTGACCGCGATGCACCGCAATTGGACCCCAACCTCCACACCAGGGTGACCCCCCCCCCCCCCGACCCCCGGTCTTTGACACCCACACCAGGGTGATTCACCCCAGCCGCGGGGCAGACGGTTTATATATTTCCATCTCGGTGTTTATGGAATGCGCCCAAGCTCCCACGCACAAAACAGGCAGCAACTCTGGAGATAAGGAATGGGTGACGTTTCGTGCTGAGACCATTCTTCAGAGTGCGTCTGAAGGGTCGCGACCCGAAACACCTCCCATTCCTTCTCTCCAGAGATGCTGTCTCTTCAGCTGAGTTACTCCAGCATTTTGTGTCTATCTTCGGTGTGACAGTTGTGTCATTTCATCGGCTTTGTGTATTGCGCGCCCAGGAGAGAAGCTGGACATGCCTCTTGCATCTATTCAAACAAATGTGTTCAAATTCAAATCCCACATTAACCATGTTCCTGAATGTAAGAACGATTTATACATGTAATACATGATATACATTTATACATGGTTAATTAACTGGTGTATATCATGTACTACATGTATGAATACTACATGGACAGCCCCCACTCTCCCACGGCCACACTCCGCGAGCTGCGTGCTGGGTGGAGCGGAGGTTTGGGGTAATGTTCATGCCTTCACGGAGATGTGATGGAAGCGGGGGTGTGGACCAATCGCTGACAAGTCCCGCATCCCGGCAACCCCAAGTCCGTTATTGGACTTTTCTGTTGAGCGGCTGTCGGTCCTTTGGCCTGTAGGCGCCACCGCCTTTCAGGTAGGTGGCGTATCGACTGACCGGCCATTCGGTAAGTTCGCTTTTAGGCGACGCAGCCTTTCGGTTCCTAGGCGTTTCGTCTTCGGACTCTTTCGGTTCATTCGCGTTTCACGCCTCGTTTCTTTTAGGCTCTTTAGTTTCGGCTTCTTTGCTTCGGCCTCTTGTCTGTCGACACCGCGTCCGGGTACCGTGGAAACAGGAATGGGAGAGGGAGTAACGGGATATTAGTTGCAATTGGAGAATGCAATATTCACAGTTAGTCTCGTTGCTCTCATTTCAACCTCTTAATGCATTGCTCTGAATTAACCTGGAACTCATCCATTATTTAAACTGAATTGATCCTAAATGTTTCTTTAAAAATGTGATGTTTAATCTAACGTATATCTGACATTTAAGAGGCTTTTAAATGAACAAAAAATGTACATGCAAGGAATGCAGGGATATACTGGATGTGGCCCTTGTGGCTAAGGGGATCAGAGGGTATGGAGAGAAGGCAGGTACGGGATACTGAGTTGGATGATCAGCCATGATCATATTGAATGGCGGTGCAGGCTCGAAGGGCTGAATGGCCTACTCCTGCACCTAATTTCTATGTTTCTATGTTTCTATATGTATTACTTGCAGGCAGAGGAGAACAGTTTAACTAGGCATCATGTTTGGCTCAGCTATTGTGGACCAAAGTGCAAGTGGCTTAGCTGTTAGAGCCCCTACCTCATCGTGCCAGAGACTCGAGTTCGATCTGGAGTTTGCACCTTCTCCCGGTGACCATGTGGGTTTTCTCCAAGTTATTTGGCCTCTTGAAGTTACCCCTAATATGTAGTGAGTGGATGAGGGAATGGGATAACATAGAACCAGTGTGAACAGGTGATCCTGGTGGACTGAAGGGCCTGTTTTCATGCTCTATCTGTTAAAACTAAAACTGAAAATTAAAATAACACAATGCTCTATTCCAAACATTTCTGTGCAATGCAATTTGAGAAAGAACTTCCAGTCAATTAACTCTTTCCACTGGGGATTTCAGTAACCAGCGACACCCAACTAACTTGGCACTTGATGTCCTGTCCCTGGGGTTAACTCCAAGCTGGAGTATCATACTGACACTCATCCAGCTGCTGTCCTAAACCAGAACCCATCCCCTGTGTGATCACAGCCAGGACCAGCCAAACTCCAGCACATTCTCTCTGCCTCAGTTCAAGCAGAGATGGAAGTAAAAAAATAGCAATCTTGTTCATTTATTGTCGTCCCCATGTCGCTGACGATGACAACTCCTATCTCTTTGTGTAAGTGGGAACAACGAACGATTGACGCAAGCTATGTGCCGCATTTGCAACATTGTAAGAATCGTTCGCCTCCCTCCTCTCTCTTGAGCAACATTCGCCTTTAGTTTAGTTTAGTTTAGTTTAATATAGTTTCATTTAATTTAGATTAGTTTATCATTGTCACATGTACCGATGAATATGTACTGTGAATAGCTTTTTCAGTCTTCTGTTCTCACTCCCTCCTCAATTTGGTCAACATTCATCACTGGGAAAAGACATAAAGCGCTGGAGTAACTCAACAGGTCAGGTTGCATGTCTTAGTTTTTAGAGATACAGCGCAGAAACAGGCCATTCGCAGAGTGGTGCAGAAGGAGTATGGTAAGCTGGCTTTCATTAGTAGGGACATTGATGATAAGATGATGTCATTATATGGACTTTGGTTAGGCCACATTGTTTGCTGTTACATAGAAACTAGGTGCAGGAGGAGGCCATTCAGCCCTTCGAGCCAGCACCGCCATTCATTGTGATCATGGCTGATCGTCTGCTATCAATAACCCGTGCCTGCCTTCTCCCCATATCCATTGACTCAACTAGCCCCTAGAGCTCTTAAATCCATCCAGTGATTTGGCCGACACTGCCCTCTGTGGCAGGGAATTCCATAAATTCACAACTCTCTGGGTGAAAACGTTTTTTCTCACCTCAGTCTTAAATTAACTCGCCTTTATTCTAAGACTGTGGCCCCTGGTGCTGGACTCGCCCAACATTGGGAACATTTTTCCAGCAACTAGCTTGTCCAGTCCTTTTATAATTTTATATGTTTCTATAAGATCCCCCTCATCCTTCTAAACTCCAGTGAATACAAGCCTAGTCTTTTCAATCTTTCCTCATATGACAGTCCCGCCATCCCAGGGATCAATCTCGTGAACCTACGCTGCACTGCCTCAATCACAAGGATGTCCTTCCTCAAATTAGGAGACCAAAACTCTACACAATACTCCAGATGTGGTCTCACCAGAGCCCTATACAACTGTTCTGGTCACTCCATTACAGGAAGGAAGTGGAGGCTTTGGAGAGGGAGCATTGGATGTTTACCAGAATGATGCTTGGATTGGTGGTTATTTGCTATAGGAAGAGGGTGGACAGAGTTTGATTATTTTCCCTAGAATACCGGAGGTTGAGGGAAGACCATATAGATATATTACATTTCAGAGGTGTAGATAATGTAGACAGTTAAAACCTTTTTTCTAGGGCATAGCCTGAAGGAGAGTAGGGTAGTTTAAAGGACTGGAAAAAAAGGAAAAGGAGGTGGGGTAGCGTTGCTGGTTAGAGAGGAGATTAACGCAATGGAAAGGAAGGACATTAGCTTGGAGGATGTGGAATCGGTATGGGTAGAGCTACAAAACACTAATGGGCAGAAAACGCTGGTGGGTGTTGTGTACAGGCCACCTAACAGTAGCAGAGAAGTTGGGGATGGTATCAAACAGGAAATTAGAAATGCGTGCGACAAAGGCAAAACAGTTATAATGGGTGACTTCAATCTACATATAGATTGGGTTAATCAAATTGGCAGGGGTGCTGAGGAAGAGGATTTTTTGGAATGTATGCGGGATAGTTATCTAAATCAACATGTAGAGGAACCAACGAGAGAGCAGGCTATTTTAGACTGGGTTTTGAGTAATGAGGAAGGGGTAATTAGCCGTCTTGTTGTACGTGCCCCCTTGGGCAAGAGTGACCATAATATGGTTGAGTTCTTCATTAGGATGGAGAGTGACATTGTTAATTAGAAACAATGGTTCTGAACTTAAAGAAAGGTAACTTTGAGGGTATGAGACGTGAATTGGCCAAGATTGACTGGCAATTAATTCTAAAAGGGTTGACGGTGGATATACAATGGAAGACATTTAAAGACTGCATGGATGAACTACAAAAATTGTTCATCCCAGTTTGGCAAAAGAATAAATCGGGGAAGGTAGTGCATCCGTGGATAACAAGGGAAATCAGGGATAGTATCAAAGCAAAGGATGATGCGTACAAAGTAGCCAGAAAAAGCAGCATACCAGAGGACTGGGAGAAATTCAGAGACCAGCAGAGGAGGACAAAGGGCTTAATTAGGAAAGGAAAAATAGATTATGAAAGAAAACTGGCAGGGAACATAAAAAACTGACTGCAAAAGTTTTTATAGATATGTGAAGAGAAAGAGGTTAGTTAAAACAAATGTAGGTCCCTTGCAGTCAGAAACAGGTGAGTTGATCATGGGGAACAAGGATATGGCGGACCAATTGAATAACTACTTTGGTTCCGTCTTCACTAAGGAAGACATAAATAATCTGCCGGAAATAGCAGGGGACTGTGGGTCAAAGGAGGAATTGAGTGAAATCCAGGTCAGTCGGGAAGTGGTGTTGGGTAAATTGAATAGATTAAAGGCCGATAAATCCCCAGGGCCAGATAGGCTGCATCCCAGAGTACTTAAGGAAGTAGCTCAGGAAATAGTGGATGCATTAGTGATAATCTTTCAAAACTCTTTAGATTCTGGAGTAGTTCCTGAGGATTGGCGAGTAGCAAATGTAACCCCTCTTTTTAAGAAGGGAGGGAGAGAGAAAACGGGGAATTACAGACCAGTTAGTCTAACATCGGTAGTGGGGAAACTGCTAGAGTCAGTTATTAAAGATGGGATAGCAGCACATTTGGAAAGTGGTGAAATCACTGGACAAAGTCAGCATGGATTTACAAAAGGTAAATCATGTCTGACCTTGTGGAATTTTTTCGAGGATGTAACTAGTAGCGTGGATAAGGGAGAACCAGTGGATGTGGTATATCTGGACTTCCAGAAGGCTTTAGACAAGGTCCCACATCAGAGATTAGTATACAAACTTAAAGCATACGGTATTAGGGGTTCAGTATTGATGTGGATAGAGAATGGCTGGCAAACACGAAGCAAAGAGTAGGAGTAAACGGGTCCTTTTCACAATGGCAGGCAGTAACTAGTGGGGTACCGCAGGGCTCAGTGCTGGGACCCCAGCTATTTACAATATATATTAATGATCTGGATGAGGGAATTGAAGGCAATATCTCCAAGTTTGCGGATGACACTAAGCTGGGGGGCAGTGTTCGCTGTGAGGAGGATGCTAGGAGACTGCACGGTGACTTGGATAGGCTGGGTGAGTGGGCAAATGTTTGGCAGATGCAGTATAATGTGGATAAATGTGAGGTTATCCACTTTGGTGGCAAAAACAGGAAAGCAGACTATTATTTAAATGGTGGCCGATTAGGAAAAGGGGAGATGCAGCGAGACCTGGGTGTCATGGTACACCAGTCATTGAAAGTAGGCATGCAGGTGCAGCAGGCAGTGAAAAAAGCGAATGGTATGTTAGCTTTCATAGGAAAAGGATTTGAGTACAGGAGCAGGGAGGTTCTACAGTTTGTACAGGGTTTTATTGCCACAGAGAAGGTTCACCAGACTGATTCCTGGGATGTCAGGACTGTCTTATGAAGAAAGACTGGATAGACTCGGTTTTTATACTCTCTGGAATTTAGGAGATTGATAGGGGATCTTAGAAACTTACAAAATTCTTAAGGGTTGGACAGGCTAGATGCAGGAAGATTGTTCCGATGTTGGGGAAGTCAGGACAAGGGGTCACAGCTTAAGGATAAGGGGGGAAATCCTTTAAGACCGAGATGAGAAAGACTTTTTTCACACAGAGAGTGGTGAGTCTCTGGAACTCTCTACCACAGAGGGTAGTTGAGGCCAGTTTATTGGCTATATTTAAGAGTGAGTTGGATGTGGCCCTTGTGGCTAAGGGGATCAGAGGGTATGGAGAGAAGGCAGGTACGGGATACTGAGTTGGATGATCAGCCATGATCATATTGAATGGCGGTGCAGGCTCGAAGGGCTGAATGGCCTACTCCTGCACCTAATTTCTTATGTTTCTATGTTTCTATGCCCTTTTACCCACAATGTCTGTGCCAAACATGATGCTAAGGCAAACCCTTGTCTGCCTGAATGTGATTCATATCTCTCCATTCCCTTCATGTCCATGTGCCTATCCAAAACCTCTTTAATGCTGCTATTGTATCCATCTCCACCACCACACAGGTAGCGCGTTCCAGGCCCCCACCACCGTCTGTGTCAAAAAACCTGCCCTGCGCATCTCCTTTTAACTTAAACCCCTTCCCGATCTGCATCCATCACTTGCCAGGCTTTGTCCCGCAACCATCTTTCCTCCCACCCCCACCCCCCCCAATCACTACAATCAGTTTGAAAACGGCTCCCCACTCGAAACATCGCCTGTCCATGTTTTCCAGACATGCTGCCCGACCTGTTAGGATTACTCCACTACTTTATGTCTCTTCATTCCCACGGATGAATGGTGGCTAAATTGTGAAGGGAGTGATGACAGAGCGTTGAGAGGTCAATGTTGTTCAAGGCTGAGAGAAGAGAGAGGTGAACATTTCATACAAAGTTACAACAGGCAGCACAAAGCTTGCGTCAATCATTTATTGTTTCCACTTACACAGAGAGATAGTCATCATCGTCAGTGACATCACCATATATAAATAAACGAGGTCGTTGTTTTTTAGATTTCCATTGGCTGAGTGGAGGCTGAGAGGATGTGCTGGAGTTTGGCCCCAACACTGATCCTGGCTGTGATCATACTATGCATGGGCTGTGGCTTTGGACAAGATTGCCAATGTGAGAACCCAGCCCTGTGTCGATCCCTGGGAAACAAAAATGACTTCAAAGTTGAGGTGTGTGACGCAAGTCATTGAGTTAAGTTGCAGCAGGACTTAAAACCAAGGAACTGCAGATGCAGGTTAATGCACAGAAGGACACAAAGTGCTGGAGTAACTCAGCGGGTCAGGCAGCATCTCTGGAGAGAAGGAATGGGCGACGCTTCAGTTTTGAGACCCTTCAGACATTCCTTTTCTCCAGAGGTGCTGCCTGTCCCGCTGAGTTAGTCCAGCATTTTGATTCTATCTTCGATTTGAACCAGCATCTGGAGTTATTTACTACACACAAGGTCAGTGTGGGAATGGGAAGTGGAATGGTTAGCAACTGGGAGATCCAGCAGGCCTTGGCAGACCAAGCACAATTGTTCAGTGAAATGGTATAAACTTTGTTTAGGGCAACATGGTCGTGAAGCAGTAGAATTGCTGCCTTTCAATGCCAGAGGCTCGGGTTACATCCTATCTATGGTTGCTGGGGGAGCGGAGCCATCATTGATCAGTGGCCTTGGCAATACCTGGTGAGGGAGTGGAGTGACTGGGTGGGGGGAATATGTGGGAGGGGGGGTGCTCCCCCTCCCACGGTAGGTACTTTTTGAAGTCTGATGTATTAAAATCATGTTTTAGTGCATTGTAGAAGTATGATTTCAATGTTTTTTGTTTGAAATATTTATAAGATAATGTAGAGCAGGTGATTTTTTTGTTTGTTATTAGTCGACCTCCAAAAACTGGGGGATATTAAAACAGGCCATCCCCCACCTCAAAAAATATATCCCCCATTCCCCCCCTTCCCCCCCTTCCCCCCCCCCTCCCCCTCCCCCCCCCCTCCCCCTCCCCCCCCCCCCTCCCCTCCCCTGATCGACGCCAGTACCTTCCACGGTACAGAAAATTTGACAGAAAAAATTTTAAATGTGTAATAATTTCAAGTGCTATTTTTTTGTTTGTAGTTGGAAAAAGGGACAAGAAATAAACATAACATTTCCTGATTTTGCAAAGTCATACAAATTATGTTTTGCTCGGGGGAAAAAAATCAGATTATTTTGAAAGTTCTCCTTCGGCCCAACTTGCCCACACCCGCCAACATGTCCGAGCTACACTACCTGCTTTTGGTCCATACTCCTCCAAACGTGTCCTATCCATGTATCAGTCTAACTGTTTCTTAAATGTTGGGATAGTCCCTGCCTCAACTACCTCCTCTGGCAGCTTGCTCCATACACCCACTACCTGTTGTGTGGGAAAAGTTACCCCTCAGATTCCTATGAAATCTTTTCCCCTTCACCTTAAATCTGTCCTCTGGTCCTCGATTCACTTACTCTGGGCAAAAGACTCAGTGCATTGAAATGTATCTTTCTAATGCATTTTAGATTTCTCGAAAGTCTTATTATTAAAAAAGTAACGTTTCCACAAACATATACCGCCTTTATTAAGGTCATGGTTTGAAGATTCTAATCTTGTCCTCTTCCAGTTCGCGCTGTTTTTAAATTTGCACAAAAAAGCTACCCTATATCTCTAGGATTTTTTCATCACCTCACTCACCATTCTCCTCTGCTCCAAGTGCATCAAGTTTTGTTCTGATCGGTGGAATATTCCAAAAGTTATGAAGGTTTAAAAATCGTGAGATCAGCAGATTGGTCTTCTTGCCTGTCAGTCATCATGAAGGTAACGCCCCTTCTGGCACCCGCTGTCAATCACTGGGGCGAAGAGAATAAAGCCCGGAAGATGGGTGTGAGTCCAGAAGTCGGGTGTGAGTCAGCCCAGAGGCCGTGAATGAGAGTCGAGTCCAGAAGCTGTGAGTCAGAAACTGTGAGTCCAGAAGCCGTGAGTGAGTGAACTGTGAGTCCAGAAGCCGTGAGCCGGTGAACTGTGAGTCCAGAAGCCACTCGATGCGTGGAGGCAGCGCGGAGTGTGGAGCCTGCCTGATTGCTGCAAACTGAAGATCTTGGGGAAATATGGAGTGAGAGTGGGGGGATTGAGGAAGCCAGGCGCTTTTGTGGCCGGGCGCTGGTGGGGCCGGGTGCTGGTGAGGCCGGGCGCTGGCAGGGCTCACCACTCACGCCCGCACACCCCCATCACCCTCCCCTCACACCCCCTCCAGCGGCACGCCACGGCAGCGCCAGGCCAAGGCAGCGGTAGGCCACATCAGCGGTAGGCCACAGCAGTGCTCTCTCCCCCCCCCCACCCCCCACCGGCCCTTGCCTGATGGAATCCCCCTCCCACACCTACAGAACGCTCCCTCCGGCTACCACCTGAAGCCTCCCCGTTCCCAGCTGCAGGCCTAGCCCAAGAATCTATTTGGCCCTCATTGTTTATAGTTCTGCAGAAAGCCCTCCCTACTGTGAGGTGGCATGGGGATGGAGGACCAAGAAACCAAGAAATCAAGAAACCTTGTGGTCGAATCTGTCCTAAAATGAAATGTCAACTGTCCCCAGATCCATCTAAACCCACTGTTCCTTTCAGGTCATTTATCTCTCATCATATCACCACTTGTATCCTTATATCACACTTTCTGTCTTTTCATCTCTGGCTTTTGTCCAACCATTTGCGTAGTGATCCTCCTCCCCCATCACCTGTATCCACTGATCACTTGCCAGGCTTTGTAATTTTCTCCCCCCCCCCCCTCCCCGTTCCACCAAGCTTCCTCTCCCTACCACAATCAATGTGATGAAGGGTCCAGACTCAAAGTTTCTTATTAAATATTTTTTATTAGACGTAAGTACATATTAATAAAATATAATTCTCACATACATTCGTAATATTATTAATATTAACAATTATGTCTTATGTATTTCTATACATTTTTTTTGCAAGTAAGAAAAGATAGAGAAAAATAAAGTAAAAATAGGAAATCAAAAATAAAGAAATGAATGGAGTACTAAAAATGTTATCCATCATTGGAGATATATCCATGATTTGTTAGACATGATTCTTCATCTATTCCATTATTCAGGCTTCAGTCAGGCTCTCGTACTGAGCCATTTTGACCCTTTAGATATTCTATAAATGGAGACCATATTCCTCTGAAAAGATCCAACCTGTCCAGTAGGACAAGCCTTAATCTTTCCAGATGAAGTGTCTCCTGTAATCCACATTTTGATTGTGGGGGATGTAGGACCTTTCCAGAATTTCAATATAAATTTTTTCCCAATTATTAAACTGTAATCAATAAAGATTCTTTGATTCATTGTTATTAATTGATCTGTATCTAATATTCCCAGTATTACTAACTTTGAGTCAGGGATCAGATTCATATTGACAACATTCGACATTATCTTAAATATTTCTGTCCAAAATTTAGTAATTTTTACACAATTTGTAAATGAGTGTGTTAAATTAGCTTCTAAGTGCTGACATTTATCACATATGGCAGATACATTTGAAAAAATACTGTGTAGTTTGGATTTTGAATAATGTCGTCTATGTAATATTTTAAATTGTATAAGAGAGTGTCTAGCATTTAACGAGCAGTGGTGTATATGTTGTAAGCTTTCATCCCATACTTCAGGTCTAATGATTTGACCTAATTCGTTTTCCCATGATTGCCTATATATTTTTGTCATTGGGACATCGTTTTCCAATAAGATATTATAAATATATGATATTAATTTCTCTGTGTTCGGGTGTTTATTTAGACATTCATCTAAAATTTCTGTCTTTCTATTTCTAATTTCCTGTGTGTTTGCTTTTACATAGTCTCTAATTTGTAAATATCTAAAGTAATCTTTTGAATGTAATCCATAAATTTGTTGTAATTCTTGAAATGAAAGGAAAGTTTCAAACTTTGACAAAGTTTCTATGTTCTAAGATAGAGTTCCCGACAGGATGTTGCTTATCAGAAGCAGGTGTTTCTCCTCTGAGAGTCTGCCCTTTACACTCAAAGTGCTGGGGTGGTGGGTGGGGTGTACTTAAGTTGATTTGGCTCTGCATTGGAGGTACATAAGTCAGGGGTCAGGCTGATTGGGGATGAGGAAGGGAGCGTAGGCACAGAAAGGAGGTCTTGCAACTGACACTACGTCCGTGTTATAATCTCACTTTCAGTAAGTGTGTGTCCATCTGTGTGTGGGACTTGGATTTCTTTTGTTTTTATGACAAAGGTTCTTTTGTTCTTTTTTTTTTATTTTGCCGCAGCGCAGTTTTAGATGTTTTGCAATCAGCCAGCACAGTTTAACATGGGGCATTATTCACAGAACGTAAATTCTGAGATGCCGGATAAAATTCCTGGTGTGGATCACAAAACGTAAGAGGAAATAAAAGGATTGGCAGCATCTGAGAAGGGAATTGGAAAAACAACATTTTGTCGAGACACTTCAGACCTCTAGCATTTTATGTTTTGTTCAGCATTTCAGCACCTGCAGTTCCCTCTGCCTCAAAACTTCCCTAACGAAATCAAGGGATATGAGAGAAAGCAGGATCAGGGTACCAATTCTGGATGATCAGCCATATGATCAGATCATATTGAATGGCAGTGCTGACTTGAAGGGCCGAAGGGCCGAATGGCCTACTCCTGCACTTATTTTCTAAGCTTCCAGGAGTTAGAGTCATCAAGTCCATCCTGGCCACACACCCACACCATCCTGGCCACACACTCATCTCCCTGCAACCTTCAGGTAGAAGGTACAGGAGCCTGAAGACTGCAACAACCAGGTTCAGGAATAGTTACTTCCCCACATCCATCATGCTATTAAACCTGGCTCGGACAAAACTATGAACATTAATAAACAATTATCTGTTATTTGCACTTTATTAATTTATTTCTTCATGTGTGTATATATTTATATAATGGTATATGGACACACTGATCTGTTTTTGTAGTCAATGCCTACTATGTTCTGTTGTGCTGAAGCAAAGCAAGAATTTCATTGTCCTATCAGGGACACATGACAATAAACTCACTTGAACTCACTTGAACTTAAACTTGAACAAGTCATACAGCATTGAAACAGGCCCTTTGACTTGACTTGTCCATGCTTACAAGTATGCCCCATCTAAAGTAATCCAATTTGCCTCAACTACCTCCTCTGGCAGCTCGTTCCATTTCCGCATAACCTATTTCCTCCGGTTCTTGATTCACCCAACCTGGATAAAAGACTGTGCATTCACCAAATCTATTCCCCTAATGATTTTATCAACCTCTAGATAGTATAAATATGACTGGACATATTTGAATACCAGAGCAATGGTCCTTGATGGACCCTACTCAATTATTTAAAATAAACATGGAAAATTACTTGCCAATTATTATACAGGAGGTGCAAGGAACTGCAGATACTGGAATCGTATGAATAATAGAACGTGTTCAAGTAACTCAGGCAGTATCCATGGAGAACATGAACAGTTGCTGATGTCAGATTTAATTCATGGGCACCTCCTTTATCTCAGATCCTGAGGGAATGTGGATATTTGTGAAATTATTCTTTAAATTACATTCACAGCTTTATCTGTGTTACAGGTCCTTGTATTTCATGAAGGCAGAAAGGAATGGAGGTATTATGATTGGTCGAAGATCACATCTATTGTTAATGTTGCTCCATATGACCCTGAGCTTCTGTGTCATGCCCACGCACACAATGTTCGATTCATCAATTATAGTAAGTAACTTTACAACAAAGGGATGAGCACATTTTATCATCATCATTTTTCTTCTTTCGTGGATGGCGTGCACAGCCTCAAGTTGTAGGACAACTTGTTCTATTTGATCTTATTTGATTGTGCATGGGGGTTGATTGCATTCGTCGAAACAGGGCGGACCACATGAAGGTTGCAACTTCCACCCCTGATCACTATTGAAAGACTTAATTGAATTTGGTGTTACGGTTTGAGTTGGCAGACAGAAAAGTAGATTCAATGGAGAAAACACCAAGTGCTGGTGGAACTCAGCTCATACTATCATTAATCAGATTTTACTGGTCTTTATCTTGCACTAAATGTTATTCCCTTTACCTTGTATCTGTGCACTGTGGACGGCTTGATAGTAATCATGTATGGTCTCTCTGCTGACTGGATAGCACACAACAAAAAAGCTATTTGCATAAAAGCTAGTCTCAGTACACGTGACAATGAACTAAACTAAACTATGGAAGAAATGGGCAAACGACATTTTGGGTAAGGATCCTCATTCGGACTCCAGAAGGGCCATAACTCATTCGGACTCCAGAGGGCCAAGTTATTAATGAATATGATATAGTTGGGATCACGGAGACATGCTGCCAGGGTGACCAAGGCTGGGAGCTGAACATCCTGGGATATTCAATATTCAGCAGGGATAGACAGAAAGGAAAAGGAGGTTGGGTAGCGTTGCTGGTTAGAGAGGAGTTTAACGCAATAGAAAGGAAGGACATTAGCTTGGAGTATGCGGAATCGATATTGGTAGAATCAAATTTGATTCTACCCATATTTGATTCACCCAATCAAATTTGATTGGGTGAATCAAATTGGCAGAGGTGCTGAGGAATAGGATTTCTTGGAATGTATGCGGGATAGTTTTCTAAACCAACATGGAGAGGAACCAACGAGAGTGCAGGATATTCTAGACTGGGTATTGAGTAATGAGGAAGGGTTAGTTAGCAGTCTTGTTGTGCATGGCTCCTCGGGCAAGACTGACCATAATATGTTTGAGTTCTTCATTAGGATGGAGAGTCACATTGAATGAGGATAGATGGAGACATTAGGATGGTGAGTGAAATTCAGAAACAATGGTTCTGAACTTAACGAAAGGTAACTTTGAGGGTATGAGACGTGAATTGGCCAAGATAGACTGGCAATTGATTTTTAAAGGGTTGACGGTGGATATGCAATGGAAGGCATTTAAAGACTGCATGGATGAACTACAACAATTGTTCATCCCAGTTTGGCAAAAGAATAAATCAGGGAAGGTAGCGCATCTGTGGATAACAAGGGAAATCAGAGATAGTATAAAAACAAAAGATGAAGCATACAAATTAGCCTGAAAAAGCAGCCTTCCAGTGCATTGGGAGAAATTCAGAGTCCAACAGAGGAGGACAAAGGGCTTAATTAGGAAAGGGAAAATAGATTATGAAAGAAAACTGGCTGGGAACATAAAAACTGACTGCAAAAGTTTTTATAGATATGTGAAGATAAAAAAATTAGTTGAAGCAAATGTAGGTCCCTTGCAGTCAGAAACAGGTGAATTGATTATGGGAAACAAGGACATGGCAGACCAATTGAATAACTACTTTGGTCCTGTCTTTGCTAAGGAAGTCATAAATAATCTGCCGGAAATAGCAGGGGACCGGGGGTCAAATGGAGGAACTGAGTGAAACCCAGGTTAGCCGGGAAGTGGTGTTAGGCAAATTGAATGGATTAAAGACCGATAAATCCCCAAGGCCAGATAGGCTGCATCCCAGAGTACTTAAGGAAGTAGCCCCAGAAATAGTGGACGCATTAGTGATATTTTTCAAAACTCTTTCAATTCTAGAGTAGTTCCTGAGGATTGGAGGGTAGCTGATGTAACCCCACTTTTTAATAAGGGAGGGAGAGAGAAATTGGGAAATTACAGACCAGTTAGTCTAACATCGGTAGTGGGGAAAATGCTAGTCAGTTATTAAAGATGGGATAGCAGCACATTTGGAAAGTGGTGAAATCATTGGACAGTCAGCATGGATTTATGAAAGGTAAATTATGTCTGACGAATCTTATAGAATTTTTCAAGGATGTAACTAGTATAGTGGATAAGGGAGATCCAATGGATGTGTTATATCTGGACTTTCAGAAGGCTATCAACAAGGTCCCACATAAGAGATTAGTATGCAAATTTAAAGCACACGGTATTGGGGGTTCAGTATTGATGTGGATAGAGAACTGGCTGGCAGACAGGAAGCAAAGGGTTGGAGTAAACGGGTCCTTTTCAGAATGGCAGGCAGTGACTAGTGGGGTACCGCAAGGCTCAGTGCTGGGACCCCAGCTATTTACGATATATATTAATAATCTGGATGAGGGAATTGAATGCAACATCTCCAAGTTTGCGGATGACACGAAGCTGGGGGGCCTTGTTAGCTGTGAGGAGGATGCTAGGAGGCTGCATCATGTGGATGTCTGCATAATAGGCAGATGCCGTATAATGTGGGATAAATGCGAGGTTATCCACTTTGGTGGCAAAAACAGGAAAGTAGACTATTATCTGAATGGTGGCCGATTAGTAAAAGGGGAGATGCAACGAGACCTGGGTGTCATGGTATACCAGTCATTGAAAGTAGGAATGCAGGTGCAGCAGGCAGTGAAGAAGGCGAATGGTATGTTAGCATTCATAGCAAAGGGATTTGAGTATAGGAGTAGGGAGGTTCTACTGCAGTTGTACAGGGTCTTGGTGAGACCACACCTGGAGTATTGCGTACAGTTTTGGTCTCCTAATCTGAGGAAAGACATTCTTGCCATAGAGGGAGTTCACCAAACTGCCACAGAGAAGGTTCACCAGACTGATTCCTGGGATGGCAGTACTCTCATGTGAAGAAAGTCTGGATAGACTCGGCTTGTGCTCGCTAGAATTTAGAAGATTGAGGGGCGATCTTATAGAAACTTACAAAATTCTTAAGGGGTTGGACAGGCTATATACAGGAAGATTGTTCCCAATGTTGGGGAAGTCCAGAACAAGGGGTCACAGCTTAAGGATAAGGGGGAAATCTTTTAGGACCGAGATGAGTAAAACATTTTTCACACAGACAGTGGTGAATCTGTGGAATTCTCTGCCGCAGAAGGTAGTTGAGGCCAGTTCATTTGGCTATATAGAGAAGTATATTTCCTGGTCACATAGATTCCAAGGTGTTTAAACTTTTTGTAAACAATTTTAAAAGGGAATTGTTGAAGTATAGACGGTACAAAATCTGCCTTTACTTCAACAATTCCCTTTTAAAATTGTCTACGAAAAGTTTAAACACCTTGGAATCTATGTGACCAGGAAATATATAGATTGGCTAATGATGGAGAAGGAGGATTGTTTACCTTTTGACCAGGCTCGATTCTTTTCGCTCCAATAAATTTGAATAAAAAAACATATGGAGGAAATCCGATTATACATAGTGTTATCCGTATCTGGAAACAATTAAAATTTACATTAAAATTGGGTAAGTTATCTCTATTTCTCCCTTTTGCAAATAACCCTTCTTTCAAACCGTCTGTCTGAGATGGAGGATTTGTTCAATGGATAATACATGGAATTAAAATGGTGGGAGACCTTTATCAAAAGGGGACTTTTCTCTCTTTTCAGGAATTACAGCAGAAGTACGAATTACATGTTAATAATTTTTTTAATTATTTACAACTTAGAGATTGTGTAAAATATCATATATGCAAGATTATCGATTTAGGGGTCCGGAAATCCTTGATGAATGTCTGAACTGACATCCTAATACAAATAAACTAATATCTTATATTTATAATACCCTTTTAGATACTGACATTCCGTCATCAGTTATACAGATGAGCATGGGAGGATGAACTGGCTCAACCCATAATTGAAAGTCACATGGGATGAAAGTTTACAATTTACACATCATTGCTCGTCTAGACATTCCTTAATACAATTTTGTTTGTTTATTTTTGTTAGAAGTAAGTACAATAGTGTGGAACTTGAGTACCTAATACATACATACATATTTCCATTCTTGTACAACTTCATACTTTTGATTTAATAATAAAAGAACAGTGAGAGAAAAAAGAAATAAAGAGTCGCGGAATAGATAGTCAAGCAAGTAGAAACAGAAAGCAAAAGAAATAAAGGACAGAGATGAGAAGCTAAACAGATTGAAAGAAAAGGAGAAAGTAAAGAAAAGAGATATTAGGAGAGATCTACCTATTTCGTATTTTTGCCCATCCATCACCCGGTTCTAAACCATTTAATTTCTAAGGTTATGTTATGTTGCACCATAAAAAGTTGATAAAAGGACACCAAATCTTTAAGAATAGGTCTACTTTGCCTAATAGGAGGAATCTCATTTCTTCAAGATGTAGCATTTCAGACATGCTTGAAATCCACATTTTGAATGTTGGCGTAGGTGCGTTTTTCCAAAATTTGAGTATGTTTTTTTGCTGTTATTAGACCATAATTAAGAAAAGCTTCTTGGAATATAGTTAGTTTACTTCCCTCTTCCATTGATCCAAAGATAATCAGTTCTGTAATGGGGTTCAATTTTGTGTTAAATAGTTTTGTAAAAATTCCAAAAATTTCATTCCAAAATTTATACAGTTTTGTACAAGAGACAAAGGAATGTGCTAAAGTGGCATTTTGAGTTAGACATTTGTCGCAGATGGGGGAAACATTTGAAAATATTTTATTCAGTTTAGTTTTCGAATAATATAATCTATGTAATATTTTAAATGGAATTAGGTTATGTCTTACATTCATTGAACATTTGTTTACATATAATAAATTTTTATCCCATCTATCGTTCGGAATTTTTATCAATAACTTGTTCCCAGTCCCTTCTAATTGCGTCTGTCATTGGTGTTTCTATATTTAGAATTATATTATATGTAGGATATTAAATTGCTTGATTCTGCCTTTCTATTCATTCCTTCCTCCAATAAATCTGGGGTTAAAGTTTGATATCCTTGCATATACTTTTTCAAATAATCTTGAATTTGAAGGTATTTGAAATATCGATTACTTTTCAAATTATATTTTAGTTGTAATTGTTGGAATGATAAATTTCCCATTTCATACATATCTCCCATCGTTTTAATTTCTATTCTTTCCCAATGGATAAACGTTTTATCAAAAATGGATGGTTTGAATGAGGGATTAATAGCTATTGTAGAAAGAAGCGATAATTTTCTTAATTTTAAAGTTTTATTTGTTTCCAAATTCGTATTATACTATGAATAATTGGATTCTTCTTATATATTATATTGTTCAGTTTTATCGGGGAAAGAAGGATCACTCCTATATAATAAGGGGAACAGTCCTCTTTCTGCATTCTTAGCCAATCTACCTGTTGGGCAGAACTGTCCAACCAGTAGATTATATTTTTAATATTCACTGCCCAATAATAATACAATGTTAAGGAGTGTCAGTCCCCCTGATTCTTTAGATTTACACAAGTGTTTTTTTTTAATTCTGTATGATTTATAATCCCATATGAAATTTATAATATCAGAATCTAGTTTTTTAAAGAATTTTTTAGGTAAGTATATTGGTATTGATTGAAATAGATATGATATTTGTGGTAAGAAGATCATTTTTATTGCGTTTATTCTGCCTATTAAAGACATCGGCAGTGTTTTCCAAAATTTAATCAACCCATTTAATTTAGTTAATAAAGGCATATAGTTTGCGTTGAGTAATGATTTATAGTTCCTAGTAATTTGAATGCCCAAATACTTAAATTTTTCTGTTGTAATCATAAAAGGGAATTTCAACAGATGTGTCGACTCTTGAGGTTTTATCATCATAATTTCGCTTTTCCCCTACTTTGGGTAAAATATTCTGTTCATTCATCCTATCTATTCCCTTCATGCTCTTATGCACCCCTATGAGATCAGCCGTCGGCTTCCTGCGCTCCATGGAATAAAATCCTTTTACAATCTTTTTATTCCTTTTTTTCCAAAAAACAAAAACAAAACATAAAAAACTAAAAGGAATAATGATAAACATAACAATGATATTGATACATAGGGATCAGGATTACATTAATAACAGGTATAACCTAATATGCGTCCAGTGAAAAAATACACATTGAATATAGACCTCCCAGTCTCTATGTAAATATAGTTAAATATTTAAAAGAACTTATATAAGTGGAAAAAAACACAAGGATGAAAAGACAAAAAAAGAGGAAAAAATGAAGAAACAAAACCCCCCTAAACTAAAGGAAAAAAGAAAGGAAAAAATAAAAAAAAACATAAACAAAAACAAAGCAGAGCAAAACAGAATCTGAACTGAGAATTACAACAATTTGTCTGTTTGTCGTCAAGTCCGTTCCACCATATAGAGGTAAAATAGTTTTGTAACGGTTAGAGAGGG
Organism: Okamejei kenojei; assembly: GCA_035221665.1. Lineage (NCBI taxonomy): Eukaryota > Metazoa > Chordata > Chondrichthyes > Rajiformes > Rajidae > Okamejei > Okamejei kenojei. Next base: position 79,685,882 of record CM069140.1, on the reverse strand, counting down.
AGCAATTTATGTTGTATGAAAGTGTTGAATAAATTTTCCCCAAGTCTTATCAAATTTAACCAAGGGTTCAACAATGTCACTCCTGATTTTTTTCTAAATTTAAACATGATATCATTTCAGAATACCACTGGACTGTGGTCGGAGGGTTGGAGTCTTTCCAGTAAAATAAAATAGATCTTCTGGCGATTAGTGTGGTCAAAGCAATCAACCGATGGGCGGAGCGGGACAAATGAATAAAATCTAACATTGGTAGCCCAAAAATTGCAGTAATAGGATGAGGTTGTAAATCAATACCTAAGACTACAGAAATAGTATCAAAAATGTATTTCTGATATTTTTCCAAAAGTGGGTAGGACCAAAACATATGGGTCAGTGAGGCCACTTCACAGTTACATCTGTCACAGGTGGGATTTATATGACCATAGAAACGAGCCAACTTATCTTTTGACATATGAACTCTGTGCACCACCTTGAATTGTATCAGAGCGTGTCTTGCACACATTGAAGAGGTATTGACTAATTGAAGAATCCTCTCCCATTTCTCTATAGATAGAGAAATTTGGTGTTCTCTTTCCCAGTCATTTTTAATTTTTATCAAATATCTCTATTTGTAATTTCAAAAATAACTCATAAATAGTCGTTATTAATCCTTTCTGATAAGGGTTAAAATGTAATTTTTTTTCTAAAATGTTGGTTTGATGTGGTAGTGGAAAAAGGGGTAGAGTAGTCTTCAAAAAATGTCTAATTTGTAAATATCTAAAAAAATATGAATTAGGTAAATTATATTTATTGGATAGTTCAAAAGACATAAAACAATCATCCAAAAACAAATCACAAAAAGCTACTAATCCCTTCCTCTTCCGTAACAAAAAGACTTGATCAGTACGAGAAGGTTGGAAGAAAAAATTGGATAAGATAGGACTCGATAAGATAAAATCATTTAGTCGAAAATCTTACGAAATTGAAACCATATTCAAAACGTATGTCTTGTTATTTGGTTAGTCATATATTTATTCAATCTCGTAATTGTAAAAGGTAATGAGGCCCCTAGAATAGAAGCCAATGATAGCCCTTGTAAGGAATCACGTTCAAGGTATACCTGGGCATTGGGTATCTTCTAAATCCTTTATCTAAAATGTTAGATAACGAACATTGACTGACATAGTAAAATCTAAGGTTTATGAATGCCAAACCACCATCTTTTTGGGATTTCTGTAAGTATTTTTTACTTAGACTGGAATTTCTATTCTGCCATATATATGAAGACATTTTGGAATCTATAATATCAAAAAAAGATTTGACAATAAAAATTGGTATGGTCTGAAATAAATATAGAAATTTAGGTAAAATTAACATTTTAATAGCATTGATTTGGCCGATTAAGGATATGGACATTGGTAACCATTTTGTAAACTGTTGTTTAATATGGTTAATTTTTATTTTTTTAATTTTATTTTTCCCGGTTCTGAACCATTTAATTTCTAAGGTTATGTTATGTTGCACCATATGCTTGTAAGAAGTCGATAAAAGGAGACCAAATCTTTAAGAATTGGTCTATTTTATCTAGTAGAAGGAATCTCATTTCTTCAAGATGTAGCATTTCCGACATATTTGAAATCCACATTTTGAATGTTGGCGTGGATGCGTTTTTCCAAAATGTAAGTATAAGTTTATTTGCTGTTATTAAACCATAATTAAAGAGAGCTTCTTGGAACGTAGTTAACTTACTTCCCTCTTCCATTGATCCAAAGATAATCAGTTCTGTATTGGGGTTCAATTTTGTGTTTAATAGTTTTGTAAAAGTTTTTCATTCCAAAATGTATGACGTTTTGTACAGGAGACAAAGGAATGTGCTATAGTGGCATTTTGAGTTCGACATTTGTCACAAATGGGAGAAAAATTTGGAAATATTTTATTCAATCTGGTTGTTGAGTAATATAATCTATGTAAAATTTTAAATTGAATTAAGTTATGCCTTACATTAATCGAACATTTATGTACATATAATAGGTTTTTTTTCCCATCTGTCTTTTGGGATTTTTATCAATAATTCTTGGTCCCAGTCCCTTCTAATTGCCTCTGTTGTTGATGTTTCTTTATTTAAAATTATATAATATAAATATGATATTAAATTGCTTGATTCTGCCTATCTGTTCATTCCTTCCTCTAATAAATCTGAGGTTAGAGTTTGATATCCTTGTACATATTTTTTCAAATAATCTTGAATTTGAAGGTACTTGAAATATTGGTTACTTTTCAGATTATAACAAATATTGGTTACTTTTCAGATTTTAGTTGTAGTTGTTGGAATGATATGTTTTCCCATTTCATATATACCTCCAATCATTTTAATTCCTATTATATCCCAATGGATAAACGTTTTATCAATAATAGATGGTTTGAATGAGGGATTGTTAACTATAGGGAAAAGAAGCAATAAGTTTCTTAATTTTAAAGTTAATTTTATTTGTTTCCAAATTTGTATTATGTTGTGCATAATTGGATTCTTCTTATATATTATATTGTTCAGTTTCATCGGAGAAAGAAGAACCGCTCCTATATTATAGGGTGAACAATCCTCTTTCTCCATTCTTATCCAATCTACTTGTTGGGCAGAACTGTCCAACTAGTAAATTCTATTTTTAATATTCACTGCCCAATAGAAGTACAACAAATTAGGGAGTGTCAGTCCCCCTAATTCTTTAGATTTACACAGATGTTTTCTTTGAATTCTATGTGATTTATAGTCCCATATGAAGCTTGTAATATCAGAGTCTAGTTTTTTAAAGAACTTTTTTGGGGTAAATATATTAGTAAATGATTGAAATAGGTATAGTATTTGTGGTAAAAAGATCATTTTTATCGCATTTATTCTACCTATTAAGGACATTGGCAGTGTTTTCCAGAATCTAATCAACCCATTCAATTTAGTTAATAAAGGCATATAGTTTGCGTTAAATAATGATTTATATTTTCTAGTAATTTGGATAACCAAATACTTGAATTTTTCTGTTGCAATTCTAAACGGAATTTCAACAGATGTGTCGTATCTTGAAGTTTTATCGTCATAATTTCGCTTTTGTTGCAGTTTATTCTATATCCTGAAAAAGAGCCAAATTTATTAAATTAATTTGGCATTATTAAATTTAATATATTTGGTGTGCTAATTTGCGAATTTTGTAATATATAATAATATATCGTCTGCATATAACAAAATTTTATTATTTGAGTGTTTGGTATTATATCCATGAATATTCGGATGACTTCTTATGCTTTCTGCTAAAGGCTCTATCACAAGTGCAAATAGCAGGGGCGATAATGCACACCCCTGTCTATTGCCCCGTGATAATTGGAATTTTGGGGATAATATATTATTAATCAGTATTCTAGCCATCATATAGTAATTTTACCCATGAGATAACATTTTCTCCCATATTAAATTTTTGCAATACTTTGAATAGATATTGCCATGCTACTTGATCAAAAGCTTTTTCTGCAACCAGTGAAATAATTGCTAAGTCTTCCTCTTCAGTTTTATGTGAGTACATTATATTAAACAAAATGTTGAATGAGTATCTCTTGGGTATGAACCCCATTTGATCCAGATTTGTTAGTTTGCTAACATATTTAATATTCTCGCTAGAGTCTTTGCTAATATTTTTTGATCTGTATTTAGGAGTGCTATGGCTCTATATGAGCCTGGGTCTTCTAGATCTTTATCCTTTTTAGATAAGTGTAATAGTTGACTCGGTTAGTTTTTCTGGTAATATATTTTCTCTAAAAGCATGTATACACAAATTTTGTAAGCGTGGTGAAATTATCTCGTAGAATCTTTTATAGGATTCATTACTAAAGCCATCTGGTCCTGGCGTTTAACCATTCTTCAACGAATTTATTGTTTCTTCTATTTCCTTCAGTGTAATCTGAGCTCCTATTTCCTCTTGTTCCAACGTATTAAATTTTGGAAGATTACAATTGTCTAAGAAGTTTGTAATTTTAGTATTGTTTGCCGAGGTTTTTGATGTATATAGATTTTGGGAAAATTGAGCAAATCTTTTATTAATGTCTATAGGTAGTGTTAATAATTCACCTTTATCTGATTTAATTTTAGTAATTGGATTTTCCGTTTCCCGTTTCCCGTTTTTCAGTTGACGTGCTAAGAGTTTATGTGGTTTATCACCGAATTCGAAGTTTTCTTGTTTTGCAATTTGAAATAATCTTATTATTCTTGCCGATAAAATTTTATTTAATTATTTTAATATTGTTATCATATTATGTTTATCTATGGTTGGTTCTTTTGCATTTTCTAAATCTAATTGTCTAATTTGTTGTTCTAACTGCAATTGTTCAATGTTGTTCTTTTTATTTTGGAAAGCTTGATATGAAATTATAGTTCCTCTAATAAATGCCTTAAAAGTTTCCCATAATAGAGAGGGTGAAATACCTGGTGTATCATTTGTCTCAAAGAAGAATATCATCTGCTGTTTTAAATATGTACAACCTTGTGAGTTGTTTAAGATTTAGGGGTTAAACCTCCAGAACGATTTTTTTATCAGACATTCCTTCTAATAAAAAAAAAGTTAACGTGGAGTGATCTGAAATAATACTATTACAAATATTTAGCGTTATGCGTATCGGGAATTAATTTTGTGTCCACTAATAAATAGTTGATACGTGAATACTTTTTATGTACCATTGAATAAAATGAGTATTCCCTACCTACTGGATTAGCGATTCTCCATACATCTGTTATGTTTGTGTTTTTTATGTATGTATTTAGGAGTTAATCCTTATGTTTTGCGTTAATCAGATTTTACGTTAATCCTTTTATGTTTTGCTGATTTATCCAGATATGGATCTAGAACACAATTGAAATCTCCCCCCATTATCACATTTTGATAGTTAAATTCTGAAATTATATCTAGAATTTTACTAAAGAATTGGGGATTATCAAAGTTGGGAGCATAAATATTTATCAAAGCAAGTGGGGTAGAGTGAATTTCTCCCATAGCTATAACATACCTCCCCTCTTTATCTGCTATGATATTCTTTGGTTTGAATGGTATACCTTTACGAATAATAATAGCTATGCCTCTAGATTTAGAAGTAAATTAAGATTAGTATGTTTGCCCAATCCAATTTGCCTTCAATCTTATGTGTTTGATGTTTCAGATGTGTTTCTTGTAAGAAGATGATGTCACTGTTGAGTGCTTTTAATTGGCAAAGATCTTACCCCTTTTAATTGGTTCATTAGCGCCCCTTATATTCCAGCTACAGAACGTGATTCCTCCAGTTTTCTTTTGTTTATCGTCTTGCATTGTAAATCATGTTAATACCCTTAAGTCATATGGTGTAACCAAGTACCTCAGAACTCTAGGTGATGGGTGGTCATCCACAGCTGTTAAATTTTGTTGGCATCTTCCCTTCAAAATAGACCTTAGAAAAGACCAGAAAGTGTAAAGTGGTGAAAAGGTAATTGAAAAACAAAAATTGATATTATAATATCTAAAAATAGAGATATTATCATTTTTAAAAAACCACCAAAAGGTGGTAGAAAAATTCTTGTCGACTTCCGTAGATGTTGTTATACATTTCGCTCTGCCCCCTTGACCAATTATTATTAAAAGGAAGAGAGGCCGTTTCAAAATTTAAAAAAATATTTAAGATAAAATGCATTTCAAATCTAACTTTTGGAATGCATCTTCAAAAAATCAAACATTAAGTATACACTCAAATATAATAGTAACTATGTTAATTATATACCCATGTCTGCCGATATAACGACAATTATTACATTACACTCCCCAATTAAGACCCTTTCTTTTGTATTAGACAGCAGCAGGTTCCAAGGGGTTAACCAGATTCAGACCCTTGGATAATTTCCAAGTATCTGAATCTCCTACACCCCCCCCCCTTTACGCACAATTTAAACTAGATCTACTATATCCATTAAGTTTGTTAGTATATTGTTAATACATCAATCATATTTAACTCATTATTCTTATACTTTGAAGTTAATTAACATCATGAGATAAAAATCGGTCATTATTACGCTGTGCATCAATATTACACAATAGTGGGTTATTGTTGTTGAGTTCATTCTATTAGTTAAATGTTTTATTTTAGTATATAATTGTATGTTTCTTAAGTCATAAATTTCTGTATACAAGTCCGTTAATATTGTTTTTTCGTATTTCCTAATTCCGTTTCTTTTCCACCACGTTTTTTCCTGTTTTCCAAGTCCTTCATTCAGAGTGAAGCATAAAGTTCGACCTTGAGTTAACATTCCAGAGATAAAGTGTCTTGACAGCACCTCATGGAGAAATCCGCCATCTTAACAAGAGCAGGCTTTTTTATAAAAAGAGTCCTTTCTTCGCCACTTCTCCTTTGTATTGTTGTGGGAGACTGACTCCTGATAATCAGTCAGCCTCCTTTGCGTATACCTTGTGAATATTTAAATGTCTCTTCTGGGTCCGTGAAGGCACGTGCAACAGAGTTATAGGTGATCCTCATCTTTGCAGGATACATTATTCCATATCTTATGCCAGAAATTTCTTTCAAAATCATTCTTGTCTTTGTGAACATGTCCCTCTTTTTTAACAATTTCAACTGGATAGTCATGAAAGAATCTTAGATAATCCTCTTTAAACGTCAAATTCGATCCATATGGAATCAATTTCATAATTTCTTCCAAGGGTAGAGATGTCATAAAATTTCACAATGATCTGTCTTGGGGGGGTGGGGGCAGCCATATGTCGAACCCGGTGAGCCACATCTATTTTCGGGTTTTCAGGCAGCTTATTAAAGGCATAAAATTAGCTTTAAATAAATCATTGTTTTTCTTGGTGATCTTAATACCTAGATAAGTAAAACCTTCGGTAGTCAATTTAAGTGGAAACTGTCCATAATTTGAAACTAGATTATTTAATGGAAAAAGCTCACTGATACTAAGATTTAGTTTATAGCCAGAAAAACTACTAAAATGATTAAGTAATGCTACTATTGCGGGAATAGATTTCTCAGGATTAGAAATGAATAATAACAGATCATGTGCATAAAGAGATAGCTTATGCGTCTTATTCCCGTGGACAATACCAAAAATATAAGGATTCCCTAATAGCGGTGGCCAAAGGTTCCAAAGCAATATCAAATAGTAAAGGACTTAAGGGACAGCCCTGTCTACTACCTCGAAAGAGCCTGAAAAAAGGGGATCTCTGATTATTAGTAAGTACAGAAGCCTCAGGTATATGATATATCAGCTTGATCCAAGAAATAAATTTTGGACCGATCTTAAATTTTTCAAATGTATTGAATAAGTATTCCCATGCTACTCTATCAAATGCCTTCTCAGCATCAAGTGAGATGACACATTCTGGGATTTTATTTGACACTGTATATACAATATTCATTAAACTCCTAACATTAAAGTATGAGTAACAATTTTTAATAAAACCTGTCTGATCTTCAGAGATAATTTGCAGTAAAATATTTCCAATCTCATAGCTAATATTTTGAAAAGAATGTTGAAATCTACATTTAACATTGATATAACATCTATATGATGTCACTTCAGTTCAGTGAACATATAAAGTTCACTTTAAGGACTAAAGAAATAGATACTTCATAAAAAGATTGTGATAATCTATTCCTTAAAAGGGCTTCTTTAAATACCTTGCAAAGCCAGGGAGACAATAAATTTGAAAAATACTTTAAAAATTCTACTGCAAACCCATCTAAACCGGGAGCTTTACCAACATTCATTGAAATAATTGCTTTCTGTATTTCTTCTTCCATGATGGGTTCATCTAACAACAGAGACTCATTATATTCAACCGTTAGGAGGTTGCAGGGGGACCTGGACAGGTTGAGTGAGTGGGCAGATGCGTGGCAGATGCAGTATAATATAGATAAATGTGAGGTTATCCACTTTTGCGGCAAAAAGAAGGGGGCAGATTATTATCTTAGATAAGGGGAAGCTACAGCGAGACCCGAGTGTCCTTGTGCACAGGTCACTGAAAGTTGGCATTCAGGTACAGCAGGCAGTGAAGAAAGCTAATGGAATGTTGACCTTCATAACAAGAGTATTTCAGTATAGGAGTAAAGAGGTTCTTCTGCAGTTGTATAGGGCTCTGGTGAGACCACATCTGGAGTATTGTGTAAAGTTTTGGTCTCCTAATTTATGGAAGGACATCCTTGTGATTGAGGCAGATCATGTGATTGATCCCTGGGATGGTGGGACTGTCATATGAGGAAAGATTGAAAAGACAAGACTTGTATTCATTGGAGTTTAGAAGGATGAGGGGATTCTTCTAGAAACATATAAAATTATAAAAGGACAGGACAAGCTAGATGCAGGAAAGATGTTCCCAATATTGGGTGAGTCCAGAACCAGGGGCCACTGTCTTCGAATAAAGGGGAGATCATTTAAGACTGAAGTGAGAAAAAACGTTTTTACCCAGAGAGTTGTGAATTTATGGAATTCCCTGCCACAGAGGGCAGTGGAGGCCAAATCACTGGATGGATTTAAGAGAGATTTGGATAGAGCTGTAGGGACTTGTGGAGTCAAGGGATATGGGGAGAAGGCAGGCACGGGTTATTAATAGCGGATGATCAGCCATGATCACAATGAATGGCGGTGCTGGCTAGTGTATGTTTCTATGTTTCTATGTTTTTATATGGTAAATTTGGTAAGTTCAGTTTCTTTAAAAACTCATGCATTATATTGGAATCAGTAGGAAATTCTGATTGGTATAGGGAGGTATAAAATTCCTGAAAGGATTTATTAATTTCGTCGTGGTCTACAGTTAGTGTACCATCCCATTTACTCACTTTAGTAAGCTGACGCTTGGCCGACACCGCTTTCAACTGATTAGCGAGTAATTTACCAGATTTTTTCCATGTATATGAAATTAACTTTTGGTTTTAAGTAGCTGGTTCTCAATCGGTGATAATAATAACAAATCATGTCTCAATTGAAGTTCAACTCTATTCATATATAGCTCTAAACCAGGAGCTTTTGAATATTTTTTATCAATTTCTTTAATCTCATCAGCCAATGTACGGATTTATTTTTGATTTTGTTTTTTAATCCCGCCGAGTATGAAATAATTTGTCCACGAATATATGCTTTAAAAGCAATCCAGACCACACTATTGGATATTTCTTCAGTGGATTTTGTCTTGGAGGGGAGGATGCTCCTCAAACTGTGGAGCATCCTGAATAATACAGCTCAACCCTCCTTGACACATTAGTCAACTTGAGGAGTACCTTCAGCAACAGACTGGTTCCACCAATAAGCAGGACAGAACACCACAGGAGATCCTTGTTCCCTCTGGTTACCAAACTGTACAACACCTCACCCTTCTGTCATGGGGGAGGAGCCAGCAAGGGGGCAAGAGGGATAGTGGCTGGAATTGGCAGTGCGATGGGGACTCACAGCGAGCGCTTGTCGCTGTTCATTCTCCTCTGCCGGGATCAGAGTCTCCGCTTTCCGTTTGGCGACATTGGCGATATCTCCGACTCCGGACTGGGCTGGGCTGGGTCTCCCACTCTGGGCTGGGTCGGGTCTCTGACGCTGGGCTGCTGCTGCTTGGGGCGGGGCTGCTTGGAGCGTGGCTGCTTCTTGGTGCGGGGCTGCTGCTTGGGGCAGGGCTGCTTCTGCGTGGCGCGGGGCTGCTGCTTGGGGTGGGGCTGCTGCTTGGTGCGGGGCTGCATGGGGCGGGGCTGGGCTGCTTCGGTTCCTCTGAAAGTCTGGTTGGAAACCTCTGCCGGCCACCCTCCGTTCCAGTAAACACGCGATGGTGCAGGAAGGGATGGACCGTCCCGGGGAGTGACAGGGGGAGAGACTAATTTACATGGCGCGGACTGCCAGGAGAAGAAATCGTTCTGCGCATGCACAGTTTTTAAGATTTTTAAACCTCGCTAACTTTTACGACATTCAACCGATCGGACCAAAACTTCGTACACTCTCAGCACAGGAGACTGGTGAGTGAGCCTGCGACAAATCCTAGCGTTATCGCAAACCGTTTTTGTGCAAATTGGAAGACCGCCAAACCGGAAGATAACAAGATCAGAGTTTTAGTTATGTATAGATAGATAGATAGAAGATATAGATAGATTGTTTGTCAAATGAACTTCCCTCGTGGTATAAACAAAGTTCTATCGTATCGTAACTCAGCAGGTCAGGCAGCATCTTTGGAGAACATGAATAAATGATGCTTCAAGTTGAGAAACCTGGAGAAGAAGAGTCTCGACCTGAAACGTCACCTGTCCATGTTCTCCAGAGATGCTGCCTATTATTCAAGCACTTTATACCCTGCTGGTTAATTAATATTATTTCTTCATCGTTTGTCAGAAACCATAACAAGCGCACACTTCAATGAAATAAAAACTGTGAGAAGCTGGATCGAGGAGACAAAAACATTATTTATGGATGGTGTCCATTTCAGTATGGGCAGTGCTGTTTTAGCAGATGAGAAACGATATGAAAAAGTAAATGGCTTGATTCAAGATGTCGTAAAAGTTTTCCATGAAGAAATACCTGGATCTCAGGTAAAGACACATGCTTCAACAATTATGTGAATATCAATAGCAATCATAGATTTTAGTTGCAGTTGATAGATGCGTCTCTCTGCAACATTGCTTTTTCATGGTTGAGTTTAGAGCTGTAGCTTCTGGTAACTCACCCTCTTAACGCACCAACCTCCCTTCATTTAAAGATACAAGGACTTGTGGATGCTGGCGCCTTGTGTAGATCACAAAGTGCTGGAGTAACTCAATGGGTCAGGCAGCCTCTGTGAAGGATATGGAAAGGCAATGTTTCAGGTCCGGAGCCTTTTTCGAGCAGAAGTGGGATCACGATCCAAAAATTTGCCTATCAATGTCCTCCTGGCCCACTTGGTTACTCCAGCACTTTATATTCTATCCCTTTATTTATTCAATTAAAGCCTTTCGGGGAGGTTAAGCCAACTGACAATATAGACATATAGAGTCCTAGGCACAGAACCAAGCCCTTCAGCCTACAATGTCCTTGGTATCCAAAAATGCGGGAGAAACTCAGCGGGTGAGGCAGCATCTCTGTAGTGAAGGAAATAGGCAATGTCAGGCTGATTTGAGGGTGGGGGGAGGGGGGCAGTAGAAAGGAAGAGGTGGAGCCATTGGGCTGAGGGAGAGCTGAGAAGGGGAGGGGAAAGTAAGGACTACCTGAAATTAGAGAAGTTTATGTTCATATCGCTAGGGTGCAAACTGCCCAAGCGAAATATGAGGTACTGCTCCTCCAATTTACAGTGGTCCTCACTCCGGCCATGGAGGAGGCCGAGGACAGAAAGGTCGGATTCGGAATGGGAGGGGGAGTTGAAGTGCTGAGTCACCGGGAGATCAGGTTGGTTATTGCGAACCAAGCAGAGGTGTTCGGCGAAGCGATCGCAAAGCCTACACTTGGACTCGCCGATGTAGAGCAGCTGACATCCAGAGCAGTGGATGCAATAGATGAGTTTGGAAGAGGTGCAGGTGAACCTCTGTCGCACCTGGAAAGACTGCTTGGGTCCTAGAATGGAGTCAAGGGGGGAGGTAAAGCGACAAGTGTAGCATTTCTTGCGGTTGCATGGGATAGTGCCGGAGAGGGTGTGATTCAGGTGGGAAGGGACGAATTGACCAGGGAGTTACGGAGGGAGTGGTCTCTGTGGAAAGCTGACAGGGAATGAGATGGGAAGATGTGGCAAGTGTTAGGGTCACGTTGGAGGTGGTGAAAATGACGGAGGATAATTTGTTGTACGTGACGGCTGATAGTGTGGAAGATGAGTACAAGGGAGACTCTGCCCTTGTTACGAGTGGGGGGATGGGGAGTGAGAGTAGAGTCACGGGCCATAGAAAAGACCCTGGTGAGAGCCTCATCAGTGGTAGAGGAGGGGAACTCCAGTTCCCTGAAGAATGAGGACATCGCCGATGCCCTGGTGTGGAACACCTCATCCTGAGTGCAGATGCTGCGTAGATTGGAGAATTGGGAGTAGGGGACGGAGTCCTTACAGGAAGCAGGGTGGGAAGAAGTGTAGTCCAGATAACCATGGAAGTCAGTGGGTTTATAGTGGACGTCGGTCAGGAGTCTATCCCCTGCGATGGAGATAGTGAGGTCAAGAAATGGTAGGGAAATGTTGGAAATGGTCCAGGTGTATTTGAGTGCCGGATGGAAGTTAGTGGTGAAATGGATGAAGTCAGTGAGTTGTGTGTGGGTGCAGGAGGTAGTACCAATGCAGTCGTCGATGTAGCGGAGATGGAGTTCGGGGATAGGGCCACTGTACGCCTCGAACAATGATTGTTCGACGTACCCTACAAAGAGGCAGGCATAGCTAGGGCTCATGCGTGTGCCCATAGCTACGCCTTGTATTTGGAAGAAATGTGAGGAGTCAGACGAAAAGTTATTAAGGGTAAGGACCTGCTCCGCTAGGCGGAGAGAGTATCAGTAGACGGGGATTGGTTGCTTCTCCGGTCGAGGAAGAAACGGAGGGCTTTGAGACCCTCCTGGTGGGGGATGGATGTGTAGAGTGACCGCGATGCACTGCCATCTGACCCCCAACCTCCACACCAGGGTGATTTCCCTCCCCCTCCCTCCTACTGCGGTCAGTGACTGTGGGACGCTTCCGTGGGTGGAGACGGAGGAGAGAGAGAAGGGGAGAGAAGGGGAGAGAGAGAAGAGAGGGGGGGGGGAGAGAAGGTGAAGAGAGAGAGAAGGGAGAGAGAGAAGGGAGAGAGAAGAGGGAGAGAGAGAAGGGAGAGGGAGAAGGGAGAGGGAGAAGGGGGAGGGAGAAGGGGGAGGGAGAAGGGGGAGGGAGAAGGGGGATGGAGAAGGGGGAGGGAGAAGGGGGAGGGAGAAGGGGGAGGGAGAAGGGGAGGAGAGGGGGAAAGAGAAGGGGGGGAAAGAGAAGGTGGGAGAGAGAAGGGGATAGAGAGAAAGGGAAGGGAGGGAGAGGAGGGGAAGAGAGAGAAGAGTAGAGAGAGAGGAGGAGGAGAGGGAGAGGGGACAGCCCCCACTCTCCCACGGCCACCCTCCGCGGGCTGTGGGTTGAGTGGAGCGCAGGTTTGGGGCAATGTTCATGCCTACACAGTGATGTGATGGTCGCGGGGGTCTGGACCAATCACTGAAAAGTCCCGCCCCCCGGCAAAGTCAAGTCCGTTATTGGACTTTTCTGTTGAGCGGCTGTCGGTCCTTTGGCCTGTAGGCGCCGCCGCTTTTTGGGTAGGTGGCGTATCGACTGAGCGGCCATTCGGTAAGTTTGCTTTTAGGCGACGCAGCTTTTGGTTCCTTGGGTTTTAGGTGTTTCGCCCTTTCGGTTAGCATGCAGTCAGGCGTCCCATCCTTTCGGTTAGTAAGCATTTTGTCTTTGGACTCTTTCGGTTTATTGTCGTTTCGGCCTCGTTTCCATTCCAATCTTTGGCTTCGACTTCTTTGCTTCTGCCTCTCGTCCGTCGGTGCCATGTCCGCACACGGGCAGAAACAAAGGGTCTACCAGGACAGTCAGGTTTGTGGATGTTAGGGAGAAGGTAAAATCGGGCCTTGTGGGGCTGGGGAACGATGAGATTGGAGGCTTGCGAGGGCAGGGAACCGGAGTTGATGAAGTCAGTGATGGTACTAGAGATAGTGGCCTGGTGCTCGTCTTGTCGCTTTACCTCCCCCCTTGACTCCATTCAAGGACCCAAGCAGTCTTTCCAGGTGCGGCAGAGGTTCACCTGCACCTCCTTCAAGCTCATCTATTGTGCATCCGCTGCTCTAGATGTCAGCTGCTCTACATCAGTGAGACCAAGCAGGGGATTGGCGATCGCTTTGCCGAACACCTCCGCTCGGTTCGCAAAAACCAACCTGATCTCCCGGTGGCTCAGGACTTCAATTCCCATTCCGAATCCGACCTTTCTGTCCTCGGCCTCCTCCATGGCCAGAGTGAGGACCACCATAAATTGGAGGAGAAGCACCTAATATTTTGCTTGGGCAGTTTACATCCCTGCGGTATGAGCATTGACTTCTCTAATTTCAGGTAGCCCTTACTTTCTCCCCCCTGCTCAGCTCTCCCTCAGCCCACTGGCTCCACCTCTTCCTTTCTTCTTCCTGCCAACTCCCCAAACCCCCCACCTTCACATCAGTCTGAAGATGGGTTTCGGCCCAAAACATTGCCTATTTCCTTCGCTCCACACATGCTGCCTCACCCGCTGAGTTTCTCCAGCATTTTTGTCTACCTTCGATTTTCCAGCATCTGCAGTTCCTTCTTAACCAACATGTCCTTGGTACCATAGTGCCTATCTGCACAAATCCCATTTGCCCACTTTACGTCAGTAACATTCTATTCTTTGGCAATCCAAATATTTATAAATGTGCTGTGCCATCCAAAAGCCTTCAGAAATATCCCCAATGTCAATGTCAGTGACTTAGGTTGAGCTTGAATGAAGCATTAACCGAGGAAAGTGGTGACACAGTGGCAGAGCTGGTAGAGCCGCTGCCTCACAGTGACAGAGACCTGAGTTTGATCCTCACCTCGGGTGCTGCCTGAGTGGAGTTTGCACGTTCTCCCTGTGATCACGTGGGTTTCCTCTGGGTGCTCCTGTTACCTCCCATATCCCAAAGATGTGCAGGTTTGTAGGTAAATTGGCCTTTGTAAAATTGCCGCTAGTTTGTCGGGACTGGATGAGTGAGTGGGATAATGTTGTGTCCTGGAGTCACCACTAGAGGGCTCTGTCTCGAAATGAATGTTTCCTCAGGGAGGGTCCCTGGGAGATCTGCAGGGTTTTAGCAGCAACCTTGTTTGGCTTGTAATAAATACACTTCGGGTTCTGGACACCAAGTGACGTTTGTGAGTTATTTAGCCCTCGAATACAACAGATAACATAGTACTAGTGTGAACGGGTGAATGATGGTTGGCATGCTCGGTGCCAAAGGGCTTGTTTCCATGCTATATCTTTCAATCAATCAGTTAAACCAGGTAAAGAAACCGCTCTCTGCATTTATTTGGATGAAGGTAGAGGGAAACTACTTGCTGTTAAAAATTGCGCACTCCAGGGCTGCTGCCCTAGAATGGAGTGATGGTGTTGCTGAGCTGTAGTGAAGCCTGTGGTTCTGTGAGCCGTGCAGACCCTGCTCAGTGCTGGGTTATCAGATCTCAGCCACCACCTGACAGGGTGTCTTAACCCTCCTCCCTTGTCACTGCGTCAGAGAAGTGGGAGCAGCAAAGGAACCATTGCTTGCTATTTGGAAACCAAACCTGGATGGTGCAAATGTTGAACAAGCACGTAAACTGGGTTTGCACAGACTGTTTAGGTTTAATATTGTCATACATACCACAGTACAGTGAAAAGCTTTGTTTTGCATGGTATCTAAAAAAGGGACCCTTCTTCAGATCCTTCTTCATACTGCCTGACTCACTGAGTTACACCATCACTGTGGGTTTTTATGTTTTTAGAGATACAGCGCGAAAACAGCCCACCGAGTTTGTGCCGACCGGCTATTCCAGCACATTAACACTATCCTGCAATAACTAGGGACAATTCACATTATACCAAGCCAATTAACCTACAAACATGAAAGTCTTTTTTTGTAATCCAGCAACTGCTGTTCCTTGTTTCTGTACTGTACTGTTCTACATTTTATGCATGCCAGGAGGCATATAAAATATTATATGTGGTAGGAAATGAAATTAACTTCTTGTTACATTTGGCTCTTAGATCTCTATTACTTTCCCTTGGCACGCAGACTGCTCTGTGACACAATGCGATGCCTTTCAAGAAATCGCAAACGACTGTGACATTATATTGGTGGCATCCTTTGATATTCCAACATACTTGAATGGTTGTGTTGCAAAGCCATTTTCTCCCTACCGTGATGTCTTTGACAGTATGTTCAACAAGACCTCCACTTTCAATGCATCACAAGAGAGAGTCCAGTGTATTGTAAAAGTTCACTTAAAAAGATAGACAAAGTACAAATTCTTAAGACCATACAAAGCTTTAATTTAACGTCTGACGGGTGTGGACCTAGAGACCCAGAGGCAACAGTTTTACGTCAGAATCTCCAGCAGTACACACAAAGAAATACCCGAAAACTCGAGCTTATATACGTACAGATATAAACCAATTGCATGATGTAATGTACAAAAACCATCATCCACCTACAAATATGGAGTTGTTTTTCACTTTTTGCCAAAAGCCAGTCATCCCAATGGCATCCTCTGGGCCCCTTCTTATCTGATTAACCTTTCAAATTACATGAAAACCTTGTAAGAGAGCTGTGAACTATTCAACCTAAGTTAAAAAAACCCTTGTCACGATGGGAGTTGTCCAAATCCCATCATGCATTACAATTGGCCTTTTACAACAGGAAAGCTTAAATATGACAACAATCAATTAATAACTAACTCTTTCAGTATTGTATTGTATTGTCATATATCCTGAAACGGAACAATGACATTTTTTCTGGCAGCAACACAACAGATACTAGTTTTAGTTATTTTTAGTTTTAAAGCTACAGCGTGGAAACAAGCCCATAGAAACATAGAAACATAGAAATTAGGTGCAGGAGTAGGCCATTCAGCCCTTCGAGCCTGCACCGCCATTCAATATGATCATGGCTGATCATCCAACTCAGTATCCCGTACCTGCCTTCTCTCCATACCCTCTGATCCCCTTAGCCACAAGGGCCACATCCAACTCACTCTTAAATATAGCCAATGAACTGGCCTCAACTACCCTCTGTGGCAGAGAGTTCCAGAGACTAGTTGAGGCCCATCGGCTCACAGACTCCACGCCGACCAGCGATCTCCTTACACTAGTTCTAACCTGCATACGAGGAACAATTTACAGATGGTCTGGACAGAATCAAACCCGGGCCTCTGGCCCTGTAAAGCAGCAACTCTACTATTGAGCCATCATACCATCCTTATGTCGTACTAAACATAGAACCCCGTAATCAACTAAAAAGTTTGGTAAATAAAAAAATAATAATAGTGCCCCCATGTATGTCGGAGCTTAGTGGGAGGTGGTAACATTTAATAACCTGACGGTTGTTTGGAAGAAGCTGCTCCTGAACCTGGACATTACCGATTTTAGGCTCCCATACCTTCTTCTCGATGGTAGGAGTGAAATGAGAGTGTGGCCGGGGTGGGTCTGTGATGTTGCTGACTATATTTTTGGGGCAGAGACTCTTGTAGATCACTACGATGGTGGGAGGTCAGCATCCATGATGGAGCAGGCAGTATTCACTTTTTGCAATCTTCTTCATTCCAGGGCGTTCGTGTTAGAAACATAGAAACATAGAAAATAGCTGCAGGAGTAGGCTATTCAGCACTTTGAGCCAGCAGCACCATTCAATATGATCATGCTGATCATCGGATCTTGGGGGGGGGGGGGGGGGGGGGGGGGGGGGGGGGGGGGGGGGACTTAAGCTACAACAGGTTTGTGGGTTAAGTGCTTCTGTAAATTGTAAATTGTCCCTAGAGTGT